>VZQC01014537.1:3307118-3319166 GCA_009823505.1 Rhizomys pruinosus
TCCGCCCCCACAGCCACTAGATCTAATCAGGCCAAAGACCACACCTTTAATCCCAGCTGGGGGGATAACTCCAACCTCACAGCCACAAAGGCCAATCAAACCAAAGACAGCAGGACCAAACGATCAGCAATCAGCTCGCCAAGGCACCCAGTTCCTACCTATCTTCCCCTCTTCCTGCCGCTGGGCTCAGGAGATCCCCTAAAGAGCTTTTCTCTGTGGCAGCCTTTGGCCAAGCTCTGCCAGTTCTAATCTCCACTCAGTGTGAGTTTGTTTTCAGGTACGATGAGGTGCCTCAAGGTTGCCAAGAGACCCACCATATTATGAGCCCCAGCTGACCCAGTAGTTAAAATTTAGTTCAAAGAATGGGAATAGGGAAGTTTGACTCAGCTGAACTGAGGTAGGAGTTTGAGAACAGGTGAGTGTGGCCCCTGGTAGATTTTGCTAACAGCAGATTCATGGCTTCTCTACTTTCTGCCTGGCTTGCTCTTAGAGAATAGAAATTGTTAGAGGGCCTTTCCACCCCTAATCTTGGGATCTTAAACTTTTCATCCCCAGATATAATTTTTCGGTATAAAAATTTCTCCCAAATATAGCTTGTGTAGTCCTCAGCTGACTTATACAGACTTTCCTTTGGCATTATTTTGTGTCTGAGTGGTCCTCTGTGGTGGAATAACCTCATTACACACATTTCCTGTCTCCTGAGGAATTGCTTTCTTCCATCCTTTAGCTTCTGTTGGATTTATGGGATCACCTTCCCATCCCTTTCATTCTGTCTGTATGATCTCCACCCCACCCCTTCCTTCTGTCTGTGTGATCTCCACTCCACCCCTTCATTCTGTCTGTATGATCTCCACCCCACCCCTTCATTCTGTCTGTGTGATCTCCACCCCATCCTTTCATTCTGTCTGTGGGATCACCACCCTCCCCTTCATTCTGTCTGTGGGATCTCCACCCCACCCCTTCATTCTGTCTGTGGGATCACCACCCCACCCCTTCATTCCAACTGTGGGATCTCCACCCCACCCCTTCATTCTATCTGTGGGATCTCCACTCCACCCCTTCATTAAGAATCTTCGGATTGGACCACCTCAACCCGGATGGCCCACCCCAAATGTAGGTGTTACCTTCTGCTGGCAGGCAGTATAAAGGGCCATGGCAGCCGGGCGTGGTGGCGCACGCCTTTAATCCTAGCACTCGGGAGGCAGAGGCAGGCGGATCTTTGTGAGTTCAAAGCCAGCCTGGTCTACAGAGTGAGTTCCAGGACAGCTGGGACTACAGGGAGACCCTGTCTCAAAAAAAAATAAAAAATAAAAAAATAAATAAATTGTATCTATTTTAAGTTCATGAAGCTTGATAAACTTCTATACCAGTACAATGGACTAGCACTACAACCAGAGAACATTTTCATCATTCTGGAAAGTTCCCCAGGACAATTTGTATCCAGATCCTCTACTCCTTAGTTCATGCCAGCCTCAGCAACAAAGGAAGCAGTCATCTCTCTGTTCTGTACATTTGATTTTCTTTTCTATAATTTCATTTACATGTATTAAATAGTAGATTGCATACTGTTGTGTTGATTTTCTTTTGTTTTAATTTGTTTCTTTTTTTTGTTTTTTTGGTCTTTTTGAGACAGGGTCTCCCTGTAGCCCCAGCTGTCCTGGAACTCACTCTGTAGACCAGGCTGGCCTTGAACTCACAAAGATCCGCCTGCCTCTGCTTCCCAAGTGCTAGGATTGAAGGCGTGCGTCACCACGCCCGGCTCCCTTTTGTTTTAATTTATATTTCATATATTGTTGATCCCTTTTTATTGTTCTAATATCTTATGGAATAGCATAAATTGCTTATCTGTCCACTAGCTAATAAATAATAGAGTTGCTTTTAGTTTGAAGGTTTATGAATAAAATTCTCTAATGACTTATATACAGTGGGTTTTCTTTTGTCTTAGACAAATGCTTAATAGTTAAATTATTGGGCTGGATGGGAACTATGTGTTTAACTTTATAGGAATCACCAAACTTCTAAAGCTCTTGTACCATTTTATCTATCATTGTATAAAAATTTGAATTGGTCTACATGTTTTCCAGACTTGATACAGTCAGTGTTTTCATTTAAACCCTTCTCTAGTTAGTGTAGAGTGGTTTTCCATTGCTGTTTTGTCCTGAAATGTAATGATGCTTAGCAGCTTTTCTTAACTGTACTAGTCTTGCATACCATAAGAAATCACTACAAACTGGAAAAATAAAAAAGGAAATTTGTTTTTGTACAGATTGAGAGCCTGGAAATCAACACAAGGGTTTGTGTGATTGTCCTTAGGTCTGTCTCTTTGGTTTGTATGTGGCCGTGTTTTTGTCTCTTTACATGGCTTTGTTTCTGAATACACCATCCCTATGTGTTTTATTCAGCCCCCAAACAGTGCCAGACACTACCAACAAGGCATTATTACAAAGTTGATAACCTAGATCAAAATATTATATGGAAAACAAAGATTAAGAAATTGGTTGATTTACACTGTCTAACCTTCAGATTGAGGTGGGATTCATGAGATCCTGCCTACTTTGCCTATAGGAACTAATGGCAGTCAAGGGCTGCTGGAGGAAAGTATTGTCTTTAGTAATGTAGCCTGAGTTACTCATGCTTCATTGGTTGGAGTCATACTCATGCCCATGTGAGTGGTTCTGGTTAAAGCCACTAGGTGACCAAGCAAAAACAAAAAGATATGAAAGTGGGATGGGAACTTGGTGGGGTGGGATGGTTAAGAGAGGGTGGTAAGGTGAGTGTGACCAGGTGTGTATGTGTACATGTGTGTGTGCGCGCAGGCACACGTGTATGTGAGTAGAATGAATGTCTGTTTATAAGCACTCAAAAATAATAAAATAGCAGTACTTTTTACTTTTTTATGTATGTTGGTATTGTATATATTTTATTTTTTTTTTATTTTATTTTATTTGGTCTTTTCGATTTTATTAAATTTACCAAGTACTTCATCCCTTTCATTATGAGAGCAGTTTTCTTGCTTTCTTAAAATTTTTATATCCAATTTGGGTGTCAGAATAATTTTTGTCTCTCAAATGAGTTTGGATGTGTTTCTTCTCTAATTTGTGTAGTTATTTAGAATTATTTTTTCCCCAAATGTATATAGACTCTCCTAGGTAGAATTTAGGCAGAGACTGGAGGGTTTTGGGGGGGGGTTCTAATTTTTGGATTGTTTTTACAAATAGATGGTAATTCAGACCGTATTTTATTCTGAGTTTGCTTCAAGAAGGGATACATTAACATCAATAGCTCAGATGTTTTAAGTTTTGGCATAAAGTTGTTTCTACCTTTTATCTCATTTTATAGTGATCTGCTACTGTGTGACCTTAGGCAGATTGCTAACCCTGTGTGTACCTTTCCTTCTTTGTAAAGCAGGATAATAATATTATCTATTTCATATTGTTGTGAGAATTAATATTGAGAGCATATATATCTAAAGCATCAAGAATAGTTACAAGCATAGTTAGCATTGACTGTGTGTCAGGCACTGTAATGTTAAACTTTGTGGCCATCAGGTGATTCCTAGGTGAGGCTGGCACACAGATTGAGCAAGTTGCACTTCAGCATTCCTTTAGATTGTAGATATCCTGCCATAGTAGAATAAATAGATAAAGCCCAAAGTAGCTCCAGTGGCTGTGACTGTCAACATGAAAGGATTCCATTCCACAGCTATTGGCCGCCCAGCAAGAAGGAAATAGAACAACCTGAGGGGTGAGTTGGGCTTTAACTGTTAAGAGCTGCTTTTCTTGGACAGCAGCACTAGGCTTATGTTGTAAGTTACCAATGTTAAAGTGTTCTGTAAGATTCTTTTCCTTGTTGTTCTTTTTGAGACAGGGTCTCCCTTTAGTCCCAGCTGGCCTAGAGCTCGCACTGTAGACTAGGCTGGCCTTGAACTCACTGAGACCCACCTGCCTCTGCCTCCCTAGTGCTGGGATTAAAGGTGTGCACCACCACGCCCAGCTACAGTTCTTTCAAGAAGGAATTTCTTTTCTTGGTTCATAATACCTTGCTCTGTGAAATAGCGTTTGTACAGCATTTTCTTTTTACATCTCACAGGTTAATTTCTAAACCTTCAATAGAGAGAACTAGCTGTGTCACAGTTATTTAGCACTTAGTTGAAGCTTGGGGGTTATAATTTGAAGAAGGAAGAAATACTAAATTATAGTTTGTGTCAAAGGTCCATAATTCATTTTTGTAGATGTCCAGATAGTAAAATAAGTAAATATTTTAGGCCTTTCTGTCCATACATTCTTTGTGGCAACCAGTCAACTTTGCTATTATAGGCAGAAGCAGCCATAAACAATAAATATGTAAATATATGGGTGTGGCCACATTCCTATAAAACTTTATGTACAAATAGGAGGCTAGTGGGCCAGATCTGACCTTTAAACTTTTGCCAACTTCTTCTTTCTTCCCCTACACTCTCCATCTTACTTTGTAGCTCAGGCTGTCCTAGAACTTACTGTGTAGCCCAGGCAGCATCAAATTTGTGGTATTGCTCTGACCTAAGCCTCTCAAATGGTAGGATCACAGGAGTGAGCCACCATGCCCAGATAACTAACTTCAGGTCTGTGTAAGAATTGTGTAGCCAAACATGTGCCTGTTTTGCCTTTATATGTACGAGCTAATAGGTTTTATTCATTCGTCCTCTATAACTACTGCTGATGGTGATAATTTATCTAAGTATTTATATTTGCAAAATAGCTAGCAAACGTGTTCTTCTGTTGATTCATGCTTAGAGTATAAGGAACATCCATTAAACCATGAGAAAATTCAGGGCAAACTCAACAAATTGTAATCTTTTTTTTTTAATTTTCTTGTTTTTTTAAATTGTAATCTTTTATATGTATTGTTTTATTTTTTTTAATTTTTAAATTTATTTATTATTTTTTATGTGTATGAGTGTACTGTCTGCATGTAGGTTGGTGCACCCGTGTCATGCAATGCCGTGGAGGTCAGAAGAGGGCATCAGATTCCCCTGGAACTGGAATTAAAGATGGTTCTTACCTGCCATGTGGGTGCTGGGAATAGAACCCGGGTCCTCTGCAAGAGCAGTTGGTGCTCTTAACTGCTGAGCCATCTCTCCAACCCCTTATTTTGTTTTTTGAGGCAAAGTTTCCCTGTAGCCCCAGCTAGCCTTGATCTCACAATGTAAACCAGACCATATTTAATCTCTTAGAGCTCCAAGTGCCTCTGCTTCCCAATTGCCTGGACTAAAAGTGTATGCAATCATGCCTGTTTCAGGTTTTTTGGTCAGATTGTAGTCTTTATGCATTGATTCAACAAGTCTTTCTTGAGTACCTACTGTTGACTCTGAACTGTTCCAAAGCTTCGAGTATGTTCTTCATTACTGCCCTCATGAAATTATTTCCCAGTCAGGAGACTGACATTTAGCAAGTAATGATAGGTATGTCAAATATTTTCATAAAGTGTGCCAACTACTATGATACCACTAATTTGAGAAATAATTGAAGTTTACAAAATGATTTTATGTAGCAAGGCTTTTTTTTCCTATAAGGATAATTACAGATACTTCAATTAAAGTTTCTCCATTTTTATTTAAGGAAAGGAAAGAAAGGGAACAAAAAATTAATAAAGAAATGGAGGAAAAAGCAGCAAAGAAACTGGAGAAAGAATGTTTGCAAGAAAAAGCAAAAGAAAAATACCAAGAATGGTTAAAGAAAAAAAAGGTTGAAGAATGTGAGAAGAAAAAAAGAGAGAAGGTATTTTATTGATGTGACCAGTCAGAATTCATACTTTGGTGTTTATGTGTATATTTTAGAAAGAAACATATAAATAGATGGTTGGCACTATTTTAGTATAAAATATACAAAACTATCCTTATTTCTGTTATTTTGCATTTAAGCTTCAAAATGAGTATGCATTTGTGGTTTCCTTTGAGAATTAATAAACTTTTTAATACTTTTCAGTCAGGTTCAAAATTTTTGTTAGTGCTTTTAAATATTTGTAATGATTTTTATGTAGACATTGTACTGATTATAAGTTGTTATTCTTTTAAGACGATTTTTTTTCCTTTGTAGATTTGATGTTTTATTGTTGCTGAGTGGTAGATGGATGGATAACACATCCTTGATCATGTTTGCTTTGTAATTGCAGAAACAGAATTCAGTATTATGTCCAGTATGTCAGTGGGACAGAAATCAACTGCGGGAAAACAAACACAGTAAGATTTGACTGCAATGTTTAGTTCTTGTCATTTTTAGGAAAAGGAAAAGCAACAGCAAGCAGAATTACAGGAGAAAAAGGAGATGGCAGAGAGGAAGTTTAAGGAATGGCTGGGAAATGCAAGAAGTAAACCTCGTCCAGCTGCAAAGAGCTACGGTTATGCCAACGGCAAGCTCACAGGTCAGCCTTCATGCTATGTGCCCACATAAGGATGGTTTCCAGAAGCATATGTAGTTTCTTTTGATAGGAATGTATAAAAATTACTTTTCAAATTACTGTCTTCTGAGAAATTATCACATACTACATTGCCAAGGAAATACTATTCACCATGTATTTATGCATTTCATATGTAAAATATGTCCTTGTTAAAGGCAATAGTTGTGAAACTACAAACTTGCATTTTATATAATTTATTCATTTCTTTTTGGTTCTTTTAGACAGTGTCCCTGTTGCTTAGGCCAACCTCGAGTCCACGTTCCTTCTACCTCAGCCTCCTGAATACTGGATTACTGTGTGAGCACATACACTCATCTTGAAACATAATTTTTCTCCTAAGTTAGCATGTAGTGTCATGGGTTTGTTTTACCATTTTCTTTCTTTCTTTTTTTTTTTTTTGNTGTCTGTGGGATCACCACCCTACCCCTTCATTCTGTCTGTGGGATCACCACCCTACCCCTTCATTCTGTCTGTGGGATCACCACCCTACCCCTTCATTCTGTCTGTGGGATCTCCACTCCACCCCTTCATTCTGTGGGTTCACTACCCTACTCCTTCATTCTGTCTGTGGGATCTCCACCCTACTCCTTCATTCTGTCTGTGGGATCTCCACCCTACTCCTTCATTCTGTCTGTGGGATCACCACCCTACTCCTTCATTCTGTGTGTGGGATCTCTCTTCACCCCCTCACCCTCACTTTCACTGACACCCTCATGAGATTTATTTTAAACATCAATTTGATGAGATTTTTCTCTCTACTATCTACTTTCATTCAAGACGTAAGCTCTCTAAAACTATGTTTTCTAGTTCACCTGGGACCCTACAATGCTGTAATGTGTACACAGGTAATATAAATTTATTTCATTATCTTATATGGATAATTTGGTTTCTTTGTTATGAAATAATTCTGAACAGCCCTCTCTTCTGAGTCAAACCATGGCCTTCTTCATGACTTCAGCTGCATCTATTTGAAGAAGATCATCCTAATCAAACTTGTTGATTACTGTGTTTTGGGTGCACCTAGTTTTCATATAAATTATGTCATATATGTCTGTGATAGTCATTTTTCATGTGTTGTTTGTGATTTCAAGTAACTGTGTCATGTGTGTCTATGATAATTCCCTTCATGTGTTGAGATCTCATGTCATTCTGTGATGTATGTGTATGATAATTGTCTTCATGTGCTGTTTCAAAACAATTTTGAAAACAAACTGGCCACTTCAGTATTTTTCTTTCTCTTTCTTTTCATTGTGTGCAAACATTATTGTTTTATCTTTATTTTTAGTATGCCCAATTAAAATGCACATGTGGGGCTGTGGGGATTGCACAGTGGTGAAAGGCTGAGGATGAGAACCGCAAGGAACAAAATGCACATGTGCAGATTTATAAATATGGGTATTTTTATGATATATTCAAAGGCTACCCTGAACATCTTAAAAATCTATTAAAAAGCTGGGCATGGTGGTACACACCTTTAATCCCAGGAATCCAGAGGCAGAGGCAGGCAGATCTCTGTGAGTTCAAGGCCATCCTGGTCTACATAGTGAGTTCCAGGCCAGCTGAGGCTACAGGGAGACCCTGTCTCAAAAAGACCAAAAAAAATTTATTAAAGAATGTCTCTAGCTCTATTAAGTGTTTCACAAAAATTTTAAATGCTAATTGTTAGTACCAAACAACATTCATTAAGATAATAAAATATATTGGAATTTTCATTCAAAACAGATCCTAAATTAGTATATATTAAAATAAATAATTTTAGTCATGTGGCCAGAGGTAGTGAAATCATTTCTTTTTCAAGTGTTCTTGATATGAAACTGTTACATATAAAATTTTTGTTCAGGATAGACTACAGGTTAAGTAAGGATATATGGGTTTGCTGGATATATTTTTGTTGCTTTCCTTTCCCAATGAGAATAACACAAAATAGAATTTCAACAAAAATAATTACGGGGCTGGAGAGATGGCTCAGTGGTTAAGAGCACCGACTGCTCTTGCAGAGGACCCAGGTTTGATTCCCAGCACCGAAATGGAAGCTAAGAACCTTTAAGCCAGGTGTGGTGGTGCATTGCCTTTAATCCCAGCACTCAGGAGGCAGAAGCAAGTGGATCTCTGTGAGTTCAAGTCCAACCTTGTCTATAGACTGAGTTCCAGGCCAGCTGGGGCTATAGGGAGACTCTGTCTCAAAAAGACAACACCACCACCACCACCAACAACAACAACAATATATATATATCTTGGTTACTAAAAGTATTTCATCTATGATTGTATATCTTGACTGAACAGCCTATATGACTGTTCAGACTGCTATGGGAAATCAAATCAAAGCTATGTTCCTGCTCCTTGGCACCAGAGGACTTCTTCCAATGGACCCTAAATTACCCCTTCTCTACAAAGATTCCTCCCTTCAGCTTGAAGCAGTTAAGAGAGAAATGACATCCCTTTTCTTTATTTGTCCTTAGAGTCTGGGATTAAGGATAAATGCCTGGGTTTAAAAGGGCCCTGCTGCATATGTGGTGGTACACACCTTTAATCCCAGCACTTGGGAGGCAGAGGCAGGCGGATCTCTGTGAGTTCAAGGCAGCTTGGTCTACATAGTGAATTCCAGGCCAGCTGGGACTAAAGGGAGACCCTGTCTCAAAAAGACCAAAACAAAAAGGGGAGGGCCTGAATTAACTTCCCAATATGCCCATATTGGCTTGAGTAAACCTCAGATAGGAGATAATTTTCAACACAGGAACTGTGTAAAACCCCCAACCCAGAGACTGTGTTATCTGGAAAAACAAATAACAGTCCCTATTGTCCCCAAAGCTCCAAACCATATCAGGGGCACTAGCCCTACCCACCTCCCCCTTTTCCAATCCCCCATCATTATAAGCAGCCCACCAACTGTGCTGGAGAGCTCAGCTTCAAATCGGGCAGAGAAACAAACAGTTGTGACCTTCATTGTTCTTAATAGCAATCTGCTACTAAGGTTGGTCTCTCATCTTTCATTTGTACATTTCCCTGGTCAATCTTTATCTAAGGTGTTCCAGTAGGGAGGGTATAATGAGGTAGGCCAATTAGGTACGGGTCCAGTAGCAGGAGACTAGCCGATCTAATGAATGGGGATCAGACACTGTGGGTGGGTTCTGGGTTAGGTAGTCAGAAGTCTCAGGCAGGAAGAGCAGGACTGAGCCTAGGCCCCCAGCTGGAATGGCTGGAATGCGGGGAGAGAAGCTGCACTGGGTAGTGTCTGATTTATCAGAGTAGTAGGAAGGTCTCAGGCTGGAGGAACAGGAGGGAGGCCTGGGGCCATGGCGAAGGTGGGAAGGGTCTAACTAACTAGGCAGAGTCAGTGTGGGCCCTGAAGCCAGAGAAAATCTCTGTATTTTTGACATCTTGACTCTAATAATGCTGTAAGAGAGGCCCACCCACACTGACTCCATTTTGAGCATAGCCACCATTTTAAGCAATTACTGGAACCTGCCCAATTCAGGGAAAAGCTCAATTGTTCAAAGTCAGTGGCTTGAGGCCTCAAGAATAGCTAATAAAATTTAAACTTGTCTAAAGATAACTGTTGATACTGTTGATATGTGAGGAGAGATGGACTGACTTAACATTTCCTGTTCCTGTCCCAAGATTGTGTCTAAAGATAACCTTTGGTATGTGGGGGCAAGTGGGCTGACCTAACCATGAGCTGTAACTCTGCTATTATCCAATAAGGTTAGAAGTTACCCAAACCCCACTAATCTTCTCCTAGGCCCTGTATAAAAGGCCTGTGAGCCAAGTTATTGGGGTTGGAGCCTTTTCCCTCCCACCCCAGCATGCTGGTTTACTTTTCCCCCTGAAATAAAGTCTTGATTTTCCATCCTTCAGTGTGTCTGGTGTGGATTCTCGAACCTAACATCTTGGAGGTCCCACCGAGATCCCCCAAAGACCACCAGAGGGACTAGAGACTTCCGGCCGCTGTGTCTTTTGGGTAAGCGTGAGCTCAATTCTTTTTTCTTTACTTTGGTTTTGGTTATTTTGGTTAAACTCGAGTTTCTGGTTTGGGGCGCTCAGACAGGAAAAACTGGATGCAGGACTGCTCCTTGATCACAGAGACGGGGGATGCCCCAGCTCTCCACTGGTAGAGTGCGAACAGGGGGTTCACCTCAGGCTTTAGAGTGTGAATAGTGGGTTCACCTCAGCGATTTGGAATTCAGGCCAGGGGTCCAGATTTCTGGCTCCGGGGCTGATAGGGGGGCAGCTCTGTGCGCACAGCATTTCTTCTCTTCGTGTCTGCATAGTCTTTGTTGTTGGGCCCTTATTCTGTTGTCTGCTGCTTTCACCTTGGCTCTCTGAGATTGCTTTCATTCTCATTCTCTGGGATCTCAGGATGGGGAATTCTAAATCTACCCTGATTTAAAGGAGGTATCTATGTCTTGTATTTATGGTAACTGTGTGTCTAAGATACATGTAGCTTGTTATGCATCTAAGTTTGTATGTGTGTGTTTGTAATTCAGTTATTGTATTTGTCTCATGTTGGTTCTGGCAAACAAGGTGGCCACTTCAAGTTTCAATCCTTTATGTGCACAGAATGGTTTCATTTTGGTATGCCAGATTAGATATGCACGTGCAAACTTTAAAAATTGGTATTTAAAAATGCATTTAAGGGGCTGGAGAGATGGCCTAGTGGTCAAGAGCACCAACTGCTCTTGCAGAGGTCCTGGGTTTGATTGCCAGCACCCA
Source organism: Rhizomys pruinosus (assembly GCA_009823505.1). Lineage (NCBI taxonomy): Eukaryota > Metazoa > Chordata > Mammalia > Rodentia > Spalacidae > Rhizomys > Rhizomys pruinosus. The sequence goes on from VZQC01014537.1 coordinate 3,318,264, forward strand.
CATGGTGGCTGAGAACCATCTGTAACTTCAATTCCAGGAGAACTCCAGTTCCAGGGGAATCCAACACCCTCTTCTGACCTCCACGGCATTGCACAGCATGGGTGCACAAACCTACATGCAGACAGTAAATTCATACACATAAATGAATAAATAAAAATAAAAAAATGCACTTAAAGGCCTAAAATTTGGATACTATAAACATCTCTAAATTTATTGTCTCTGAGTCTATCAAATACTTCACAACAGGTGGTAATTGTTTATAGGAATCAGCCTCAGAGTTGACTGTTTCAAGATCCCATTTTGGTTTGTGTTTACTTTCAAAAAGGTAACTTGTGGGGTTTGGGTCTGACTCAGGTGCCAGAGTGAGGTCCTGTGTTCTGGCTCAGGTGCTGGACTTGCCAGGATCACCTGGAGCAGCCTGACACTGCTCCAGGCAGGAAAAAGCTTAGGACAGCTTGACTCTCGGGTTGCTGGACAATTGATTTGGTTTGTGGCAGAGGGACTGGTGGCTGGCAGGGCTAGATTGGAGCCCTAAGCCCGGAAGGTCACCCTTCCCGCCTTGCAGCCGGAAGTGGTCCTGGGTTTGGGTCTGACTCAGGTGCCAGAGTGAGGTCGTGTGTTCGGGCTCAGGTTCCAGACCTACTAGGATCACCTGGAGCAGCTCCACACTGCAGGCTAAGCCAGGCATCCCATCCCCCCCCTACCCCTGCCAACAACTGGAATCGAGGAGAGAGTATCTAGTGGATTAGGAGATCTCTCAGAACAGGAAAGGAAGAGTGACTTAGACTTCCAATATCCAATCTATAAACAAAAGTGAAAGCCTGAAACCTAGACAGGTCAACACTCCATAAACAAGGAGGGGGGAAAAAAGGAAAAAAAAGCATTGGAAGGAGGCAAGCAAAA
>VZQC01014537.1:3329059-3350556 GCA_009823505.1 Rhizomys pruinosus
GTAGGACAATTTAAAGGAACTAAGCTTAAATTTCCTTCCCAAATAAGTAGCATACAGTCAATGAGAAACAGTTTGGGTAAATTTAATGAAAGCTTATGCCTTGGCTCCTGTTTATGGGTATGTGTAATACAACTTAGGCATCTATAGGTCAAAACATAAAAACCTAAAAAAAAAGAAAAAAGTAGGGAGGTGGGAGGTGGGATAGTATCCTTTCTGGAATACAAATGGCAAACTCTGTGTTCCAATCCTATTGATAAATTTTCAACTTTTGAGATCTTGAAACTAACAATGGGAGGAGAATTTTATGCTCCCACAGGTAAAAATCACCAATCTAAATGCCTGAAAACATACAACTTATGGCTATGCAGGGTGGACTGGGAAATGCCAGAAGAGAGGCTGACCCATCTGAACATTAAAGAAAGCGGAACCTCAGACTGCCTGAGTCACAGACACTGAGCATCTCTCTGAATACTATTGGGGTTAACTGTTTATAATGGGCCCTAATGAAGTTTACCTTCCAGATACTGAGAAACCTTCCTACCTCTCCCCTTTATAGGAAAAAGAAAAGCATGATGGTAATGAAATCATTCCCTAACTGTAAACTAGTTCCAATTGTTACAGTGGTAATTTCCTATAAAACAGGTATAACTACCCTTTTTTAATTGACTGATAGGCATAGGAACTGTGAAAGGATAATTCTCTATTTAGAGCCAAATTCAATAGTAAAGTCTTTATAAGCTGTGTAATTAAGCAAAATGTATTAGTACAGGAAAGCTCTGACATCAGCAATGAATTATTCTGCCTAGGAGATGTTGGCTAGGGGATTCAACCCCCCCCAAATTATAAAGGCCTTTTGCCTATAAGTGGGATATATGCAAGGAGAAAGGCAGTAAGTCCCTGTTGTCGAAGACCTGGTGTGAGCATGAAAAAATGTTGAGACGATACTTGCTAATGTACAACTGGCCTCTGAAATGCCAGAGAGCGTTACCAAAGGCCACTAAAGCAATACAGCAAAATATTGGTCTCCCTGAGACAAGCAAGACTTCTCCATCAGTATCAGCTACACCTCAACAGCCTGGAGATACTGTGCAACAGTGGCAGCCAAGTGTCTATATATATCTCAAATCTAATTGGCTATTAGCTCTCTCCTTGGAGGAATAACTCACAGTGGATGCCACAAGCTTATGTCCTCTAGTGGTTAGGAGATGTTATAAGCCACAATAAGAACTTGTTACCCTTTGTAGAGAAACCACAGTTTGTGGATTAGCATACCATCCAAGCATCTGTGTCTATTCTCACAGCTTAGCTTGCCACAATAATTAGTACTGCTTAAATGCCTGTACATCCAATTGCTTGTGCTTTGTTAGCATGACTAAAAAGGATAAGCTGTCAACCCCTGAAGGGAAACAACCTGAACAGACTAGAGTCCAAAATGACAACTCCAAAGAAAGTAGACTGTTTTCTTCTCACCCACTTGTGCCGCTTTCCCAAAGCCCAGGGAACAAATTGCGGAAGAGGAGGCGTGGTAGAATGTAAGGGCTTTGGATAGTTAGGGGTGAATCATGAGACTACAGCAATATAGTCTGGGCTCCTAATTGATCAACATGCATGTGCATATGAGCTTCTCCAACTGGACTATGGGAACCTTGGGTTGTTCAAAATTTGGACATAGATACTTGCAAAATGCACCAATTACCTAATTGTATGGCAAACTGAGTAACATCAATGTTATCTGCAAACAACTGTGTTATTATATTGTAGAATCCCTTAAAAATAAACAAACATAATAAAAAAACTAAAAAACAAAAACAAAAAGAACAAAACAAAAAGGTAACTTGCTTGCTTTGGAATTATCTATTTTTTTTTGAGAACTTTGTGGACCAGATTCAGGACTGGAAATGGATTCTTGGACTGGCTTTTGTTTTGGGTGCAGCAGTTTTGTTGCCCCTTGGGACAACAAAACTTGGTGGCACACACCTTTAATCCCAGTCCTTGGGAGGCAGAGACAGGCAGTTCTTTGTGAGCCCAAGGTCAGCCTGGTCTACAGAGCAAGTTCCAGGCCATTGAGATTAAAGGGAGACACTGTCTCAAAAAGACCAAAAGAAAGAAAAAAAAAAAGAGAAAGCATGTGTGTGAGTGTTGGTAATTCCCACATGCATGGAAATTACACATGTGTATGTGACTATTGGTAAATTTCCATCTGAAGTAAATAACATGGTGTTAGAGAAAATAAATACCAGGTAGCTGTCTCCATTGAAATAGTTCTTGGCATTGGGCGGGTCCTCAAGGGACTCACAGCTCCTGGCCACAGGGGTGTGTACCACATACACAATTCTGGCTAGAGAGTGGGACCTCCTGCCTTACTCCCAATCCCATCTGGTCAGTGGGCTGGGCCTTAGGTGTGAGGGAGAGTTGTTTTTGAGTAAAAGGATGCATCAACCATATTGGAGCCAGTAAGAGGCATGTGGGCAAGGTGAATGTGCATGTTTGAGATGGCTGGGGCTTATTTTCCCTGCATTGGGAAGAGGTGTTGATGTTTTCTAGGCAGAGAAAGTGTGGAAAGGCTGAACAAGGGACTGGAATTGTGCTGTTTTTTACTGATAGAAGAAGGGAGAATCCTATTCTGAGTCTCTGATGAGGAAAAAGGCAGGTTTATAGGGATCTTTGTGATGCATCAGCCAGGGCTGGAGGTTGGTCAGAGGAAACTCACTCACTGGAGCATAGCTGGGCCATTACACCTCTCACCACCTGCACTTGCTCCAGACTCAAGTCGTATGACCTCTCTGGTAGATGATTGAAACACAGAGATCTCTGTGAGGCTGGAGCTAGGCAGTGCAGTGGCACAGCTACAAACTGAGCAGACCAGGCACTGCCAGCAGAGAGCTGGATTCTCCCAGAGGCTCACCAGAACCAGCGCTGCCCAAAACTCAGTTTTAGACTTCTGATGAATGTTTGATATCAAGTTGATTCACAAAGTAAACTGTCATGTGAGCTAAAACTGTTAAACATTCCCTCTTCTTAATAGTGCACTCTGCAGTTTCACTCATTTTCCATTGAGTTTGAGTTAGGAGCTGTTACCTTGTAGCAGATCAGTATTAACATCTAGTTGGTTACAGAGGCTGACCATGGGGCTCTCCATGTGGATGCTGGTAACACTGATGGAAAAGGTATTTTTTTGTGGCATTGAGGTGGCAACCTCAGTGACATATAAAAGCTGAATTGAATTTTAAGCTAATGTGAAATCTTGACAGAGAACATTTTAATAAATAAATGCCTTGAAAGTATTTAAAATATTCTTCCATATTCCAAAATGTAAAATGTAACATGACAGATTTTATGTGTCTGACATTGTATCTGGAAAGGAAGGGCAGACTTTAGCCCCTTGCAATCTGCTGTTGGAGGCCTGACAGGGCTACTTGAATCCTCATAGACATAGTCTTTGGCCCAGAAGGAAAGTTTAAAAAGTTGCTGTGTGAAGCTGTTTGTCATTGACCATTTGCATTCCTGCCATAAAGCACCCGACATGGATGCCTGAGTGGATATAGAGGGTATTTAGTCCTGAGATGTTTGAAAGTAAGAGATCAATTTTTATTGAGCATTTCTGTGATTTTCAAACTATTGTATTTGAGATAACTGTCTCATCTCATTACACGGGAAATAAATGTTAATTACTTAGTAAATCTGCACAATTAAGGGTTAATCTGTTGATGAATGTTATATCTCATGGTATTAAAAAGGGACATAAAAACTGGAAAATGTTAAAAAGGTATTTTTAGTAAGGATTTATGTAAAGATGATGAAAAGTCTATGCAAGTGATAAAAGTCTGAAGAGGTTTGTTGTGACAGGTAAAAAGGACACTATATAAATAAGCTTAAATTTGTAAGGTTCAGTCAACTAGTTTAAAAATCAAAATGTATCTCTAGTCAAGGTTTGTTTAAGAGTGTTCAGTTTTTGTCCAAGTATTATATGCATATCACATGGCACTTCAAGGTTTAGTAAAATGATGATACCTGTATTAAGTTAAATTGGTATAAACACTCAAGCTAGTTTACTAGTGCCCTGAATAGGATTGTGAATATACAGAGTTGTTAATTTTCAGTCCTCTCCTGGCTTGAACCTGACTCCCTGTTACAGGTCTGGATTAAATGGGCACAGGCAAATGTTGGGTTACCAATGGCTACTGAAAAATGTGCTTTGTTTCTTGCAAGAGTTGCTTTTGATATTTCCTTTGACTTAACCAGATAATTTGGCTCAAAAAGCTAGATTCTATCTTCCTAAACCAACTGCATGCAGTCCAAAAGAAGACAGTTTGGATGGACTTATAATACTTATCAGTTTATTTCCTGTCTTCTGGTATGTGTTACAACTCCCCTCTTTCTGGGAAAACTATAAATCAGGATAAAGGGTCTGAAAAAGAAAAGGATTGTCCCCATTTGTAGTAATAGTGAACAGTTTTACATTTAAAATAAGCCTGAAATTGTTTAATTCGATCTTGCGGGTTATGCCTGCTTAACGTATGGTGTTAAGTCCCTTCTCCAGTCAGTATTATACAAGGCTGCTTGAACTTTTGTCCAAGCCTTATCTAGAATATTATACAGTAATTAAAGGTGTTAGCCTGGTGTAACTTAGCCTTTCTGGGTGGATAACTACCATACTTAAATGCCCATACTTGCCGGGCGTGGTGGCACACGCCTTTAATCCTAGCACTCAGGAGGCAAAGGCAGGTGGATCTTTGTGTGTTCAAGGCCAGCCTGGTCTACAGAGTGAGTTCCAGGTCAGCTGGGGCTACAGGTAGACCCTGTCTCGAAAAGACCAATAAATAGATAAATAAATAAATAAATAAATAAATAAATAAATAAATACCCATACCAATTCTGCTGAGGGACCTAAGGAACAATTTTATTCCTTGCCCTCCGAGGTCAACCAGTCTGGGGAACTATGTCTGGGGGCGTCTGTTGAAATGTCTTGCAATTGTGAGTCACCAGTCCTCCTAGGCAGGGAGGTCTTGGAGACCCACTAACGGGACTCTAGCCAGTGTCCAGTATGTAAAGAGGAAAGTCTTCAAAAAGGGAAGCCTGGTCTAGCAAGACCTGACTCTGTCCTTGTGTGGATGGAACTGATGTTTGAAAAGCCAAGAGGAGCCAGAGGCCTCTCCCCACAAAGGTCTGAGTGGCCCCTGAGGACAAGATCCTCAACTGACCTTGAGAAAACAAAAGATGGTTAATCTGGGCTAACTGTATGGACAAAGAATGTCTACACCAAAGAGGAAGAGTATAACCAAAAGATAAGTAATCATTATATTTCCTTTAAAGTCTGAAAGACTGTGCCTCCAAACACTAGATTTTAAGTCATTTAAAGTCATATGAGATCTGTTATTATCAAATAATAAAGTTTCCTCTTTCTCTTTAAGCAACCACCTAAGGGAAACTCACACCAAGATTATTGAAACTTGCTGGAAAGCAGATCCTGAGTCCAGACACCATAGCCAAATGAACAAAAGGAGAAGCTCAATGGATGCTTCAGAACCCCTCTTTGAGAAATTCTAAATGACTTTTAAGTTGGACATTTAACTCACCTGTTATTTTCCTGGTTACCTGTCTAAAAAATGTACCTAGCTACTCTCACCTTCACAGGCACTGGTTAAGGATTTTGTTCTCTATACTTTTGGGGTCTTTCAGATAGATCCACTGAGCAGGAGTACCCCAGTTGCCACCTCCTACGCCCCTTTTCAGCATGGAAGAAGTCAGAGCAGTTGATGCCCTGCTACCCTCTTGGCAATTGAGGTAACCTCCTCAGAGGGTAAAGTGGTAAAAATAGGAGCTAAAAATTGCCTAGGCAGTTTAGGGTCAGGACCCCCCAGAGAGCCAGTTTCTTTCTCAGCTGAGAGCTGAAGACTTCCTAGATCTGCCAGTAAACTTATCCTTCTGGTTGCTCTGACTTTCGGACCATGCATCCTTAACTCACTTGTCAGATTTATTAACCAGTGGGTAAAATCCATTAAAATCATGGTACTCAGGACCAGGTATGTCTCCATATATGACTCCCCTGAGGAAGAAAATAATGGAGTCTAAGATTAGCCTCCCAGTGTAGAACTCGAGGGGGGAATGTAAGAGAGGCCCACACTGACTCCATTTTGAGCATAGCCACCACTTTAAGCAATTACTGGAACCTACCCAATTCAGGGAAAAGGTCAATTGCTCAAGGTCAGTTGCTGGAGGCCTCAAGAACAGCTTATAAAATTTAAACTTGTCTAAAGATAACTGTTGATACTGTTGATATGTGAGGACAGGTGGACTTACTTAACATTTCCTGTTCCTGTCCCAAGATTGTGTCTAAAGATAACCTTTGGTATGTGGGGGCAGGTGGGCTGACCTAACCATGAGCTGTAACTCTGGTATTATCCAATAAGGCTAGAAGTTACCCAAACCCTGCTAAACTTCCCCTAGACCCTGTATAAAAGGCCTGTGAGCCAAGTTATCAGGGTTGGAGCCTTTTCCCTCCCACCCCAGCATGTGGTTTACTTTTTTCCCCTGAAATAAAGTCTTGGTTTTCCATCCTTCGGTGTGTTTGGTGTGGATTCTCGAACCTAACAATGCCAAGGAGAGGTCCTTTTTCTGATGGTGCCTAATTGTGTATTTAACTCTTGTGTTTGTCTATCTTTCTTTTTCCTCTGGGTTCTGGAAACTTTCTGGTATGGTTTCTTTTCTTTTTATTTTTTTTTCCTTTTCCAGTTTTATTTTAAAGTTTTAAAATTACAACCACAGCAACTTTTCTTTCTTGGCACTGATAACAGTTGTTTAAAAAAAAGGGGGGGGGAACGCAAGTGCGCGAGTTTCCTATTTTATTAAAAATAAGAGAAAGACACTGTACAGGTTTTTTTCTCCCACCTCCCGATGTGAGACATAAGTACTACTCCTAGATATGGATATATACATATACACATGCTCTTTACAGCTACCTAACAAATTCAAATCAACTGCAGAATGTCTTAGGTTCACCCCTGCCCCTCCCTGCCCCTCCCTCCCCCTCCCCTACTTAGAAAAGACTCAAAAGAGGTTGGGGACGCATTAAGTGGCAGCCGGTAGAACTGAAGCGCACCAAGGAAGCCACATCTTACACAGGAAACAAACAAACAAACAAACAAAACGAAGTCTTCCCTAGGACACAATCCATCAATCATGTGGAAAAACCGGTTTCCATAGGGCACACTGAGGCACTTGGCTCACTCCCCCCCTTCCCCTCCCCGCCCCTCCTCCCAAAGTTTCCACTGTCAATTAACAAGAGACTGTAGAAGCCACAACGACCCTCTTCAATGGGTAGTTCCTCAGAGTCCAAGGCGTCTCCAACTAGCTGTTACTGGGACCCCCTTCCCTTCCTGACAATGGGGGGGCACAAGGGCAGATTAGCAAGTGAAAAGGAAGCCCAAGAAACTCCCCCCCCCCCACTGGTCCCCACTGGGAGGAGTAGCAGCCCAGGGAGGGCTTTTTCATCCCACCTCCCTGGACCACCTGAGTAGGGTGCCTCCCTCTGCTCCCCACCAAAGGTTGAAAACTCTCAAAGGACACCCACAAACCTTGGCTCCCTCATCTAGCCAGAACTGCTTGGCCAAGCTGTTATCTACCTTCAGAGTAAACAAACCACCCAACCAAGCACATACCCTCCCATCCCTACCCCTAAGAAGGTTAATAGCAAGTCAAGAAAGCGCAATGCAAATACATCCTCATCGTTACAAAGAGGAGATCTGTTGTCCTTGCACAATTAGCGAAAGTAAAAGGAATTATTCCACTGTCTGACTGAGGAATCCAGACTCTTGGATTGGCCCTTATAAAGTCAGAATCAAGTGGGTAAAGGGTTGCTTGCAGATGAGTTCTAGGGAAAAGTATACACAGGAAAGACAGGAAGAAGAGTCCACAGCAGAGGCGTTACAGTCATTTCTTTTTTTTTTTTTTTGTCTTTTTGAGACAGGGTCTCCCTGTAGCCCCAGCTGTCCTGGAACTCACTCTGTAGACCAGGCTGGCCTTGAACTCACAAAGATCCACCTGCCTCTGCCTCCCAAGTGCTAGGATTAAAGGCGTGCGCCACCACGCCTGCACGGTCATTTCTTCTTGCCAGCCCTCTGGGCACTGGACTTGGCTTTGGGCTTCGCCGGCTTGGGCTTCTTGGGCTTGGACGCCTTGACCGGCTTGGCTTTGACCACCTTGGGCTTCTTGGCTTTCCTGGGCATGGCAGCCGGCTTCTTCTTGGATTCTTGACCAGGATGCCTTTGGGTTTTTTGCTTGGGGCTTTGGAGGCTGCCTTCTTGGGCTTGGCTGCCTTCTTTGGTGTGGCCACTTTCTTGACTTCCTTCTTGGTCTTCTTGAAAGCCACCGACCAAGAGGTCGGCGGTTCATCACCCTTGGCCACCCCGAGGCACCGACTCCTTTGGTCTGCTTGAGGACGCCGGTGGTCACCAGGCGCTTGATAGCTTGATGTGGGAGTCGGCGTTCTCGCCCACCTTGTAGTGGCTCTTGATGTACTTTTGGATGGACAGCAAGAAGCCGGCGTGGTTCTTCTCCTCCTGGATGGCAGCCACGATAATGTCTGGATACTTGGGGTGGTCTGTGGACTTCTTGGAGGCCTTGGCCCGCTTGGGCTTCGCAGCAGGGGCGGACGTGGAGTTCTCAGTCATGGTGGCCAGCTAGCTCCTGCAGCTGGAAGAGGCTTCTGAAGGGCCAGCCCTCGCTGGAAGCTGAGCAGAGCCGGGCTCGGGGTCTGCTATCGGCCGGACCCTCAGCAGGAGAAGGTGCGTGGTCCGGGGCGCAGGGCTGCGGGTCCTCCCCGGGCACGGGTAGCTTCTGTGTGGCCCAGCCCCCGCCGCCGTGCTCCATCTCGGCCTCCCTTTTCCCAGCTCTGCGTCTGGTATGGTTTCATTGAATACATTCTTTAGTTTTGATCTCACTCCCTTTTTAATTTTTTCAGTTTGTGTGTGTGTGTGTGTGTGTGTGTGTGTGTGTGTGTGTGCAGTGTGTGTCCATGTGTCTATGCATGTCTGTACACATACGTGTGGAGGCCAGAGGACAACCCCAGGTGTCATTCTCTGGTGTTGTCCACCTGTTCTTTTTTTTTTTTTTTTGTCTTTTTGAGGCAGAGTCTACCTGTAGCCCCAGCTGGCCTAGAACTCTCTGTGGAGACCAGCCTGGCTTTCACCTCATAAAGATCCACCTGCCACTTCCTCCAAGTGCTGGGATTAAAAGTGTGTACCACCATGCCTGCCTAAGTCCATTGATTTTTTTATTTTTTTATTTTTTGGTGTTTTCGAGACAGAGTCTTCCTGTAGCTCCAGCTATCCAGGAATTCACTCTGTAGACCACGCTGGCCTTGAACTCATAAAGATCCACCTGCCTCTGCCTCCCAAGTGCTAGGATTAAAGGCGTGTGCCACCACACCCTACTCATTGATTTTTTTTTTTGAACAATATTTTCTTTCTCTTCTTTAATCATAGTAAAATTAGGAAACCCATTAAAACAGATAAAAGCTTCAGTGAAAATGTGATCAAATGGTGAAACACCTACTGTCAGCTTATAGCTCATTAGTGATAGATGGCAAGAGAGGCTTTAAAATATCATGTGGAGGCTATGTAAGTTTTCGCTGATGCTTTTTGGCACTTTGGTGCACAGTTTGCAGTAAAATAAGTATCCAGAGTCCTGAGAGTTCCCTCTTACTCTATGGGGCACATTCTTGTGACCACACAGGGTTGAGAACAGTTGTCCAGATGCTCTTTACTATACCTGGGTCCTAAAGCATATCATGAAAATGAGGTTGATTGGCATGTTAAGCGTACCACGGTTAGGAGCTGGAGAGATGGGTTGATGGTTAAGAGCACTCGCTGCTCTTCCAGAGGCCCAGAATTTGGTTCTCAGCACCAATGTTAAATAGCTCCCAATTGTCCGTATTTCCAGCTTCAGGGGATGCACTGCCCTGTTCTCACCTCCTGGGCACCCCATATACGTGGCATACACACAGAAAGAAAAAGCACCAAAGTTAAGTCCTCAAGACAGATCAGTTTATGATAACCATATGAGTTGCCATTAGGTCAATGCCTTTATTTGATTTGTTACATAGAGGTATTGGGGAGGGCTTTATTCCTCTGTGTTGTTCCAAGAAAAAATGTCTTAATATACCAATGTCTTAAAATATGTTTGGATATATTTGTTTGCAGCAAAGATGACGTTTTATTTGCCTTTGACTTAAGTAAAGCCTATTACTACATTAATAACAAATGTGTTAGTTATAAGATAAATTCTGAAAACAATCTGTTCCAAAAATATTGTGAGATGAATAGACATGAGCCATAAAATTGAGAATATATTGACTATATCCTTCTAGAGTAAAGGTGCAAATTAGCGTATTAAATTTCAGAGAGATTGAATGTTAAAAAGAAGCTCATTTTTTGGCTGGGCGTGGTGGCGCACGCCTTTAATCCTAGCACTCAGGAGGCAGAGGCAAGCGGATCTTTGTGAGTTCAAGGCCAGCCTGGTCTACAGAGTGAGTTCCAGGACAGCTGGGGCTGCAGGGAGACCCTGTCTTGAAAAGACCAAAAAAAAAAAAAAAGCTCATTTTTGCTTTTTGGGGGGGGTTATTCAAAATTATTTTACCATAAGTCACATATTATCTATTACCATATTACCATAAGTCACATATACTATAACTTAAAATGGATACTGGGGGCTGGAGAGATGGCTCAGTGCTTAAGAGCACTGGCTACTCTTCCAGAGGACCTGGGTTTGAATCCCAGCACTTACATGGTGGCTAACAACCATTTATAATTCCAGTTCCCAGGAGTCTAATACCCTGTTATGGTCTATGCGTGCTTTGTGAACATGGATGCACCTATATACATGCAGGCAAAACACTCATACACATAAAATTAAAATATTTAAATTCAAAAAAAGAATGTTGGGTAGGTGAGATAGCTACTGAGTGAGGTGCTTGTGGCCAAGTCTGATGACAGATCTACACACACACACAGAAACACACACACACACACACACACACACACACAGAGTAAAAAAATGTAAAAAATTAAAAATATGTTCACAACATTTGATTCAAAAGAACACCAAAGAATGCCTTTAAGAATCACTGGGGGCTGGAGAGATGGCCTAGCGGTTAGGAGCGCCAACCGCTCTTGCAGAGGACCTGGGTTCGATCCCCAGCACCCACATGTCGGCCGAGAGCCGTCTGAAACTCCAATTCCAGGAGAACTCCAGTTCCAGGGGAATCTGAGACCCTCTTCTGACCTGCACGGCATTGCACAACACGGGTGCACAGACTTGCATGCAGACAGTACATTGATACACATACAGAAATAAATAAATGCCGGGCGTGGTGGTGCACGCCTTTAATCCTAGCACTTGGGAGGCAGAGGCATGGGGATCTCTGAGTTGGAGACCAGCCTGGTCTACAGAGTGAGTTCCAGGACAGCAAGAGCTACAGGGAGACCCTGTCTCAAAAAAAAACAAAAAAAAAAAAAAAAAAAAAGAACCACTGATTTTTCCCTAACATTTCCCACTAGGTGGTAGTGTTATAACATCAAAATTCTTCACGATGATGATTCCCGTTCCTTCCCACAGACATTTACAGAGTGCCTGCTATGTCTAACCCACTGATTAATTCTGGAAGGCTGCTGAAGCAGCCTTCAGCAAAAGACTTTGCTGAAGCAAGATCCAGGCCTCTTTAGTCCCAGGGCACCTTTCCATTATATAAAACATATACTGTTAGCAAAGCAACTGTTCTAGTTTGCTTTTGCATTGCTGTGACAAAACACTCTGACCGACACCAACTTGGGGAGGAAAGGGTTTGTTCAGCTCACATCTCCTGGGTCACAGTTCATCACTCAGGGAGCCCAGGGCAGGAACTCAGGGCAGGAACCTGGAGGCAGGAGCTGAAGCACAGGCCATGGAGGAGTGCTGTACACTGGCTTGCTTCCCTGGCCCATGCTCAGCCTGCCCTCTTATATGGTACACAACAACCTGCCCAGGGTGACACCATCCATAGTGGGCTAGGCCCTCCCACATTGCTCAACAATCAAGACAATACTCCACAGATGTGGCCACAGGCCAGTCCGATGGAGCCAATTCCTGGATTGAGGCTCCCTTAACCCAATGTCAAGTTGACACTAAAGCTATCCAGGACAGCAACTGTCTAGTTTCCTCAGCTAAGAGTTTTTGAGAAGTGATATACATATTTGTAAAAGAAAGTATTCCAAGGAGTTTATTCAAGAAAACAAATCTCTTTTAGGAATGCAAAAATAGAAGCTCAAAAAGCATATGAAACTTTATTTTTAAAATTTCCATGAGGGCCTAGGCTATGGGAAATTTAAAATGTATTTAAGACATAGTTTAACACCATGAATCTTACAGAACAAAAATCTGAAGTTATAGGATATATTACTAATACATGCATTCTAGGTTACGACATGTTCTGTGCTTACATACTTGTGTTATGCTTTTGAAGGTGCTCGTGTTATAGAGACAGTTGAAGTTAAGGGAAAACAAGTCATTTGACAGGACTGTAGCAGACCTTTAGAATATGTACGAACAGGAGGAAATCTCAGGAGATGTATCTTTAGATTATTAGTCTGTCAGCTCCCACTTGGAGGAAGAGCTGCAGAATGTTTATCCAGGAATAGGACACCCATGTGTGGCGTGATGTCTTGCACTGGAAAGGAGGCAAACTTTTGCTTAGGGATCATTAAGGAGGAGGGGCCAGAGGCAGTGGATGATCACAGAGAAAGTTTTCCAGACAGCTGGTCAGCTCCGTGCAGTGTTGACGGCACGCGGAGGTCCATGCAAGCTCAAAGCAGAAAAGAATCCCAGCATGGACCTGAAGAAGCATCACAGGATAACTCCTGTGACCCCTTCTCATAATGTATATGTATGTACTCTAAGAAGCTTCTGTAGTGGTGGGCTTCCATACGGCTTTTTCTAAAGGACTTTAACCTTACTTATCCCTCCCCACACTCCCTCTTCTTTCCTGTCCTCCAATTTCTCACCCTGTGTAACCCTTCCTAGTCTAATGTCCTCTCCTCCCCTTCACATCACTGCACTCTACCGCCCCTTCCAGAAGACCCCCTTGAGCATTTATTAGTTTCCTTTTTTTATATAAATTATTTTTTATTTATTTTTATTTTATTTTATGTGTATGAGTGTACTGTCTGCATGTAGGTAGGTGCACCTATGTTGTGCAATGCCGCAGAGGTCAGAAGAGGGCATTGGATTCCCCTGGAACTGGAGTTAAAGACGGTTCTTAGCCACCACATGGATGCTGGGAATTGAACTTGGGTCTTTTGCAAGAGCAGTCGGTGCTCTTAACTGCTGAGCCATCTCTCCAGCCCCCATAGTTTCTTGTCCTCTCTGATTTTCAAATTCAATCAGTATTGAAAGTTTTAAATTCAGAACTTTGATCCCTTTCAAACTGATTTTTTTGTCAGAGTGACAGATACAGATCTAAAATGATTATTCTGAAGATGGACATTAAGCTTTGTCAGCACCATTTATTGAACAGAGCATTTTCATTGCATGATTTTTAATAATATTTATTGATTCTTTCATACAATGTATTTGATCATATTCAGACCTCTTCCCCTATCTTTACCCTGACTGTAAGGTCAACTTCATGTCCTCTATTATTTTAAAGTCTATTGACCTTATTATTTTATTATTATTATTTCAAGGTTATTGAGTCTAAATTGTGTCCCCAAATGCTCTTGGGTGTGGGTCCATCCCCTGGAACTTGGTCAGCCTACCTGGCATCACACCCTGAAAGAAAACGGACTGTCCATTTTCCAGCAGCTGTCAATTGCCGATGGTTTCCCAGCTAAGTTGGGGCTTCTCGGCCACCTCCCCATGTCTACGCTGGATTTCACCTGACTTGTGCATGCTGTCACAGCTGCTGTGCATTCATATGTGCAGCAGCTCATATACACATATACTCTCCATGTATTCATCCATCGCCTCTGGCTTGTACAGTCTCTCTACCGCTTCTTCCCCAATGATCTTTAACCATTGGGAAAAGAGAGTGTATAATACAGGGGTCCTGAACACTCTGTAGTCTATTATTTTATGCATGTTAACTAGTTTGTGATTCTCTGTGATAATCACCATGTCCTGAAAGAAGAAGCTTCTCTGTTGAGAGTTGAGGGATGCACTGATCTATGGGTATAACAATAAGTCATTGGGAGTCAGTTTAATACTATATCAATTTAGCAGAATAATAGTAGTAGACTCTCCTGATAACCTGTGACCTGTCTTGCCACAGGTTCTTGGCCCTGATAACAGTGTTAGGTATAAACTCCATCTTGTGCAAGAAGCCTTAAATCCAATCTGCAAGTGGTTGGTTACTCCCTAATGTTTAGTGGCTCCATTGTGCTGGCAGGCATATCTCTGCCAAGATTTTTAAACTTGGTCTTTTATAGGAATTACATTTGCTTTGTCACAGTTTTGTGTTGCTTTTCAAAATTTCTCCTGGAGTCTTCCTCAAGAGTAGTGTGCACCAGGGCTGGAGAGATGGCTTAGCTGTGAACAACATTAGCTGCTCTTGTAGGGGACCCAGGTTCAATTCCTAGAACCCACATGGTGGCTAATAATTGTTCACAACTCCAGTTCCAGGAGCTTTGATGAAGGTTTGTATATACGTGGTGCACTTTTGTACATGCAGGCAAAACACTCATACACATAATGAAAACAATAGGTTGCATAGATGATGGCAGAGCATAGATTCAGATTCTGGTTTGATGTGTGGCCACTCATTTTTCCCATCTGCTTGCTCTTAAACAACTTGCTTAATCTCTCTGATACACACTTTTATTCTTTATTAAATTAAATTAAAGAGCCGGGCGTGGTGGCGCACGCCTTTAATCCTAGCACTTGGGAGGCAGAGGCAGGCGGATCTTTGTGAGTTCAAGGCCAGCCTGGTCTACAGAGTGAGTTCCAGGACAGCTGGGGCTACAGGGAGACCCTGTCTCGAAAAGACCAAAAATAAATATAAATTAAAGATATATTGATGGTGATATGTGAAGTCAAGATGTAATAATATATAAGGTCCTTTGAACTTCATACAACAAAAGAGACTAAATTATACTCTGGTAACCAGCAGCACAACTCCTAGCCACTTCACAGTTTATTTCCCTCTTGGATTTCACATGTTACATGAGTGATGGAGGGCTGGGGAATCTGTGTAATGAAGTGACTCAAAGATTCAAGGTGATACTTTATTTCAACACATATTTCCATAGTCACAGAAGCAATGGAGAGATAACATGGCAAATGACACATTGGCTCTTAAAACTTCTGCTTGAATGGGACACACTTGCCTGCTTTTCACTGTCTATTGACTCAAAAAGTCACATGTCCATGCTTGACTTCAGAAGTAGCATGCAGCGTAATCACTGTTTCTGTAAAGGAGAAAGGCAGAAGGAAATAGTTGGTGGTTGATAGTGTAATGAATGTCTCATTACACTTGGAGTGGTCTATGTGGAACACATTCTGAATGGGCAGGTGCTTGTTGAATAGATATTCATATTTCTGGGGATGAATTTAATCCCACAGTTGATAAATATTTCTATCTCTACTTGATAGATTTTATGTTAATTGCATTTTTGATGTTTGTTGTTTTCTGAGACTAGTTCTCCCCGAGCCCAGGGTGGCCTGGAACTTGCTGTGTAGCCAGTCTAGGCTGTCTTTACACGTTAGATCTACTCCTGCCTCTGCCTCCCTGTAGTGCTGGGGATTAAAGGTGTTGCCAACTACCCATGCCTGACTTGTGGATAGGTTTTTTTTTTTTTTTTTTTTTTTTTTTTTTGTCTTTTCGAGACAAGGGGCTCGCCTGTAGCCTCAAGCTGCCTGGAATTCGATCGACCTGGAGACAGGCCGGCCTGGAACCTCAACAGAAGATCCCGCCTGCCTCTGCCTCTGCCCCGCAAGTGCTTAGGATGAAAGGCATCACTCCACGCCCAGACTATTTAGCGTTTTTTTTTTTTAAATCCTTAAAAGAGATTGTTTTAGATGGAAAGATAGAGAATTATCAAGACCTTTATTTAGTAGGCAATTCAGTTCTAGCTGTGAAACACTGTCTGTCACAGACACATTACATTATAAAGGGAGGAGAGAACTGTCAGGTTTGTCTAGACGAAACTTGCCAAGTTCTCCGGAAAGGTTCCTCAGCGTGGCCGTTCATCCTGTTTCAGTTCTTCTGTTGATTAAATAGAGTGAAGGTTTAGCTGGGTTTTCTTACTGAAATCCATGTTAGTAAGGTCTTCTTATACATATATAATTTTCTGTTTTTATTTAAAATACTTAATAAAATTTGGCTCTACTTATAAATCTTGCTATGGCGCTAACACCTGGTAGCACAAAAGACATAATTAGGAAAATAAAAATGATGGATGCATCCTGGTTCAGCTTGTAGGTGAATTGTTGCTTTAAAGTGATTGCTTTAATATCTGGGCTTTGTCCCGTTTTGGTGAACACTGAGACATAATATTACATAAAAGTTTAGTTAGGAGCACACCAGGTGGTACACAATGTTATCATAGAGTATGCTGTTACTAGGACACCCAGAGCCTTATTCCAGCTCTATGCTCTTGACATCTTTCTCTGTTCTCACTGAGAAGATAAAATGCTGACACGCAGTAGATTTTAATATTTAAGTAGATCCAGAAGATTTTGTTCTTTATCAAGATAGGTACTCTTTTTCCATTGCTCTTTTGTTGGTTTTGAGCGGTCTCAACTGTGTAATCTACAGCATCCTTTGGTGTTGACAGATGACAGGTTTAAGTATTACTTTACAACCAGAGAAAAAGAAAAAAAAGTCTGGAAAACAATATTAAGTCATTAGGATAGATGGCCAGTCCTTTCATGCGCAAGGTGTAGTTCTGACAAATGAAATGATTATCCTTCTTAAGAACTTCAAAATATAGAGACTGTTTACTTGGTCCCCAGACACTGAAGATTCAGTAAGAAGACCTCCAGAACATGTCCCTAAGGAGAAGTGTAGACATAACAGACTTAGAAAATTAAGATGATTTGAATAACCCTGAAGTCCATGTGGTGGTCACTTAAAAACAAAATATTATTTGCTATTCCTTTAAGAAAGATAGAGAAATGGGGCCCGAGAGATAGGTTCAAGGCTAAGAGTACTGACTGCTCTTGTGCAGGAACCCAGGTTATCTGAGTCCCAGCACCATACAACCGGTGGTAGAGGAGACCATATCCTTAACTCTAGTTCTCGGAGTAAATCTGACACTACGCTCGTACACTTCTAACCTTGGCATGACTATGGGTATATTGCCTGCACTAAGCAATGCAGGCATATTACATTCATACACATAAATAAAAAAAAAAATGTCTTTCTTCTGGATAAACAAGAAACTGGAACCTTGGTGAAGTTTATTTATCTTTTAAATAAAAAAGTTCCTTTCCTTCCGGAAGCAGTTTATTGTGCCAAGACAGGCTGTGAGAGAGTCTTGAACAAAGACCTAGCCATTTATATCTTCTCTTAGATTCCCTTACAGTTCACTTTCTTTGTTTCCCAGGCAGGGCACCACAGATATCCTGATTGGGTGCTCTGGGCCACAAGGTTGGGACAGGCAAAATAGAGGCAATGTGCATTGTCAGAGCACAGAGCATACTGGCAATTGCCTTTGTTTGGGGGTTTCTACACAAAAGACAGCACTTTACCAACTGGCGCTCCCCAGCATGTGGATTTTTGTGTTTATACAATTTTCCCAATGGGCCAGATGAAAAAGAAAAGAATTCAAAACAGAAAACAGTTGTACAATGTCAGGAAGCCTCTGCTTTGTGTGTAGCTCATGCTACTGTTAGCCCTAATAAGCTTTCCAAGACAGGGGCCAGGGGCTTTGGGGGGGGCCCAGGCCATGTCCATTTAGAAGTGAACTGTTAGACCCTTGCAACACTAAGTGCNAGAATTCCAGAGTTTCTGTGACCACTGATGCTTTTCTTCTTGAGTATCTTGAGTTGCACAATCTAGGACTATAAATGCTAGTCACCAGGGAGGAAAATGCACTCTCCGTTTTGAAGTTTGACACCAAAGTGTATTGTGTCTTCAGATCTCAGGTCTAAATATGTATTTTGGAAAAACCCAAAGCAATGTTAATAGCCTATACTGATTTGAAGATATCTGGAACTTCCTTGACCAATAAGTTGTAGGGAGATGAAAAAGCAGAGATTCATATAATAGTTTATGTTAATTGCTGCTTATATCTTATGCATTTTATGAGGAACAGCAATTTCAAGAATTAACAAGTCAATTTTTTTAGTCTTTTCCAGACAGGGTCTCCCTGTAGCCTCAGCTGTCCTGGAATTCGACCTGTAGACCAGGCTGGCCTTGAACTCACAAAGATCCGCCTGCCTCTGCCTCTGCCTCCCAAGTGCTAGGATTAAAGGCATGTGCCTCCACGCCCGACTATAGGTTTTTTTTAATCCTTAAAGAGATTGTTTTAGATGGAAAGATAGAGAATTATCAAGACCTTTATTTAGTAGGCAATTCAGTTCTAGCTGTGAAACACTGTCTGTCACAGACACATTACATTATAAAGGGAGGAGAGAACTGTCAGGTTTGTCTAGACGAAACTTGCCAAGTTCTCCGGAAAGGTTCCTCAGCGTGGCCGTTCATCCTGTTTCAGTTCTTCTGTTGATTAAATAGAGTGAAGGTTTAGCTGGGTTTTCTTACTGAAATCCATGTTAGTAAGGTCTTCTTATACATATAAATTTTCTGTTTTACTTTAAAATACTTAAAAATTTGGCTCTACTTATAAATCTTGCTATGGCGCTAACACCTGGTAGCACAAAAGACATAATTAGGAAAATAAAAATGATGGATGCATCCTGGTTCAGCTTGTAGGTGAATTGTTGCTTTAAAGTGATTGCTTTAATATCTGGGCTTTGTCCCGTTTTGGTGAACACTGAGACATAATATTACATAAAAGTTTAGTTAGGAGCACACCAGGTGGTACACAATGTTATCATAGAGTATGCTGTTACTAGGACACCCAGAGCCTTATTCCAGCTCTATGCTCTTGACATCTTTCTCTGTTCTCACTGAGAGATAAATGCTGACACGCAGTAGATTTTAATATTTAAGTAGATCCAGAAGATTTTGTTCTTTATCAAGATAGGTACTCTTTTTCCATTGCTCTTTTGTTGGTTTTGAGCGGTCTCAACTGTGTAATCTACAGCATCCTTTGGTGTTGACAGATGACAGGTTTAAGTATTACCTTTACAACCAGAGAAAAAGGAAAAAAAAGTCTGGAAAACATATTAGTCAAAGGAAGATGGCCAGCCTTTCATGCAAGGTGTAGTTCTGACAAATGAAATGATTATCCTTCTTAAGAACTTCAAAATATAGAGACTGTTTACTTGGTCCCCAGACACTGAAGATTCAGTAAGAAGACCTCCAGAACATGTCCCTAAGGAGAAGTGTAGACATAACAGACTTAGAAAATTAAGATGATTTGAATAACCCTGAAGTCCATGTGGTGGTCACTTAAAAACAAAATATTATTTGCTATTCCCTTTAAGAAAGAGGAAATGGGGCCCGAGAGATGGTTCAATGGCTAAGAGTACTGACTGCTCTTGTGCAGGACCCAGGTTTGAGTCCCAGCACCAACACGGTGGCTAAGAACCATCCTTAACTCTAGTTCTGGGGGAATCTGACACCCTCTTCTGACCTTGCATGACATGGGTATTGCCTGCACAACATGCAGGCAATACATTCATACACATAAAATAAAATAAAAAAATGTTTTTTTGATAAACAAGAAATGGAATTGTGAATTTATTTATTTTTAAATAAAAAAGTTCCTTTCCTTCCGGAAGCAGTTTATTGTGCCAAGACAGGCTGTGAGAGAGTCTTGAACAAAGACCTAGCCATTTATATCTTCTCTTAGATTCCCTTACAGTTCACTTTCTTTGTTTCCCAGGCAGGGCACCACAGATATCCTGATTGGGTGCTCTGGGCCACAAGGTTGGGACAGGCAAAATGAGGCATGTGCATTCAGGCACAGAGCATACTGCATTCCTTTGTTTGGGGGTTCCTACCACAAAAGCAGCACTTTACCAACTGAGCTGCATCCCCAGCCCATGTGGATTTTTAGTTTAAACAATTTCCCAATGGGCCAGATGAAAAAAAGAACAAAAAGTTCAAAACAGAAAACAGTTACAATGTCATGAAGCTCTGCTTTGTGTGTAGCTCATGCTACTGTTAGCCCTAATAAGCTTTCCAAGACAGGGGCCAGGGGCTTTGGGGGGGGCCCAGGCCATGTCATTTAGAAGTGACTGTTCGACTGCACACTAGTGCAAGGTCTGCATTCCCATGGTGCATTTACACATATGCAGACCAACATTCATACACGTAAAATATAGTACAGGCCATGAAACAAGCAAATAAAGCCTATATTTTAAATTTTGATATTTTTGTTTACTGTGGATTTTATTTGCACTGACCTTTAACTTTTATTTTTTTTTTTGTATTTTGAGATAAAGTCTCCTGGTAGCCTCAGATGGCCTGGAACTCACTACATAGACAAGGCTGGCCTTGATCTCCCAGAGATCCTCCTGCCTTTGGGATTAAAGGTATGCCCACCACGCCCTGCAACCTCTTTTTAAACACTGCTTTGAAATGTCATTGTCTTGATTCCTGATTTGTGTTTTTTAAAATCTGGGCTTGAGATAAGTACTATACTTGCTTCATCCTGATCCCAACTGAGCAAGAGATATTAAATATACAGAATAACCGAATAATGATTCATTTAGAAAAATTAATAAGATGGAGTGAACAAAGTAAGCGAACAAGATTAAAGCTATGTGGTATAAAAGCAGAAAATTCAGAAAACAAACTTCAATATCAGGTTTAGGGCTCCCTGGATCAGCACTAGAGTTTAAATGGACTGTCAACTCCTAAGTATGGCCTAGTGTGCTGGACAGCTGCAGTTGTCAGCTTCACACACCTGGGTAGAGAGAACCTCAGTTGAGAAATTTCGTCTCTTGAACTGGCCTGTCTGAGGGTATTTTCTTGATTGTTGAGTGATATGGGAGGCCCCAGCCCACTGTGGGTGGTATCACCCCTGGGCAAGTGGTCCTGTATTGTATAAGAAAGCAGCTTCTTTCTGGAGAGGGACCGGATGAACTCAAGCAGCAGACTCTGGCCTTTGGGGATTTTGTATCAACTGCCAAAGCTGAGACTCTCCCCCAGTGGTTTTGGTCATCACGTCCCCAGGCTCAGAACCAGTGCCCTCTCTTCCTAAAGGCTTCACTCCATCACCACATCTCAGGACGAACTTCTCCCGCGGGTTCCAGTTCCACACCCTCTAGACTCCAAGATTACATCTGATGTTTTTTTTTTTTTTTTTTTTTTTAACAAATCTAGACCCATGTTCCCGCTCATTCCCCCACCCCGCCAGAGCTCGTGCATTCTGCCAAACATGCTTTCCATCTCTTAG
>VZQC01014537.1:3355599-3392214 GCA_009823505.1 Rhizomys pruinosus
TTTTTGTGTATTTTTAAATTTTTCATAATCTTCCCTTGAGGTTTTTAGTTGTTCTGTGTTATCCTCCAGGTCTGATATTCTTTGTTCTGCTTCCTCCATTCTGCTTCTGAGGCTTTTTTCATTCCTTTCCTCTTGAATGGATGAGTGTTTGATTTCCTTTTTCATTTCCTCTTCTGATTTCTTTAGTGTTTCTATTTCTTTTTGGAGCTTCTCGATCTCTTTTTGTAGCTCTTTTGTTTGCTGGTTGGTTTCTTTTTCTTTTTCAGCATGGGATCTTTTCAGTGTTTCTACTTCCTTCCGGAGCTTGTCATTCTCTCTCTCTCGGTCCTCATTCTCTTTTCTTAGTTCTTTAATTTGTTCTTTATGATCTTGTAGTTCTTTAAGTATGTTCCCAATTGTGTTTCTGATGTCTGTGTCCTGGGGCATCCCCGGAGGGATCCCACTGCAGGAGTCATCCATAGGGTTGGTAAAGCTTGGCGTGGGATTATCCTGCACCTTTCCGGTGTAGTCTCTTCTTCGTGATCCTGGCATATGGGCTTCTCCTTGCCTGTATTCCAATGTGAGTCCTAAATGCCTCTTCACTGTGTTGAAGGCGTGCTTTGCTTGCCTCCTTCAGATCCTTCTTCGTAATCTCAGTTGGGGGCGGGGGGCTCTTCAGCCCGCGCCCCGGCACCTGCCGCTGGGCTCAGGAGATCTCACATCTGATGTTTTAAGGTTTGTGTTGGAGCAGTACACTGCCCTGTCCTGGCTCACATGCAATCTGGCCACTCGGGACGGCACTTCCTGTGCAGTTTGTGGTGCTCACTCGATTGTACAGTGCCATCATGAATATACTCTAATAGGAAAAGCACTTGGTCTCTCTGGCTCAATTCCTTCTCCTGGAGCCTCGGCTGAAAAACCTGCTCCACTCTGCAAATGCCTGTCCTTTTCTCTAGATCCCTCTCCACGGTCCTGCACAGTGACGCCTTCTGAGGAGACGCATGCCCATTCTGCAGTCTTCATTGCCACAGTGACTCCTGGACACTTCTCACAAGGACCTGGAAGTTTCCATAAGCGGTGACTTTGAGCCAATGTGTGATGTGTGCAGCCCCAAGTTCCCAGGAAGTAGGGGCTGTCGGTGGCTTAAGAGGGAAACAGAAAAGAGAGTGTCCTTCTGCCCAAGAGTCCGTTCTCAGCCTCTGTTTAAAAATGAGGGCAGCCCTGCCCTTCGGATGCAATCCTCTAGCTAATGGTGGATGGCCTATGGGTTACCTGAACTCTATAACCTGGGACATTTCATGACTTAAAGCCAGTTCAAATACATGATTTACTGTTGGGGTCCTGCCTCCCTGGGGCTCCCAACTAGACTGGCAGTTCTTTGTCTGACTTCATATCTGTGTAGACACCAAAGCTCTGGAGACAGCTTCATTTTGTTTATTTACTTTTAGTTTTGTCATCAGGTTTTTGTGACTTTTTAAATTCTTGAGGACCAGGTACAGTAGCTGAAACCCAACTCTGATCCACCATGGGATTCTCTGACTACATACTAGAAGCTGGAAATGGAGTAAAACCAAAATGGGAGGATTATGCCTGAAAAGTAATGTATTCAAAACCAGCCAGTGGTAGGTTTCCTTAAACACAAACTGGGCTTTATACTGACGGCAGCCAGGCTCATCCCAGAGGGTAGAGGCAGGGATCTTTACCAGTACTATACAGTCACATGGAAATACCTTTTCTAGAGAATTCTTATTGAAGGCCAGGTCTCTCAGTAGATCAAAAGGGATTTGTGTACATATCACAACCGGAAGTGTTTGCTCATAAAATAAGTTATAAATATGGTGAAATTTTTCTGGGCCATAGGAATATTATTTCAAAGAAATATTACAATTTAATCATTAAATTAAATTAGTACTTGAAGTTGAGACTTTGTGGTAGAACTCTTTTTTTTTTTTTTTTGAGACAGGGTCTCCCTGTAGCCCCAGCTATCCTAGAACTTACTATGTGGACCAGGCTGGCCTCGAACTCACAGAGATCAGCCTGCCTCTGCCTCCTGAGTGCTGGGATTATAGGTGTGCGCTGCCAGGCCCAGTTTGTGGTGGGACTTTCTTTTTTCTTTTTTAAATGCCCCTTTAAAGCATTAACAGCTTATCAAAGTATTTTTGACTCTACTTTCCAGGCCCTAGGGTTGTCTTTGAGACCCTGTTTCTAATCCCTGTGTTGTGTGTTTCTGTCTGTGGGTGGTAGGTATGAAAAGGCCCCCCAGAGCCACTTGACAGCCCAGGCAGTGCATCCCTGGGGAGTTATGCAAATTTAAAAGTTCTTCCAAGAGACTTCCAAGTCCCAGTTATTAACAAAGAAAAAAAGGATATGATTTTGTAAAAGTATTTTTCTTGAAATACTCTAATGTTTAAAATATATTAAAATGTGTGGTGGGAATGTGAAAGCAGAGAAATAACTTGTAAATGGTAATTGTTCTCTGGTCCACCAACTGAAGGGGGAGAGTTGGACTTTCGCAATGTATAGGTTAAAAAAATCTGCTATATGGAATCATTTGTATCTAATGTGTACAGTGTAAAATTGACTTAAAAATATTGTAGTGCTATTTTTTTCTTAATCAGAAAGGAAAATTCTCAAGGCCTTTTGCAGAGCATGAGATGATGGAGATTGTAAACTTGTATAAAATCATCTCGCTAAGAAGACAAATTGTAAAGTAGATATTTGCAATCTTTTACTATTTTGGGGTTGCTTTTTTCCCAGAATTCATCAGAACTTTGAATCTCTCTCTCCCTCCCTCCCTCCCTCCCTCCCTCCCTCCCTTCCTTCCTTCCTTCCTTCCTTCCTTCCTTCCTTCCTTCCTTCCTTCCTTCCTTTCTTCTTTCTTAATGGGCTGTTTTTAATGCAAGGGCTTTTCTTCCCTAGAAACCCAATTCTTTTTTTTTAAATTTTATTCTTGTATGTGTATGAATGTACTGTCTGCATGTAGGTTTGTGCACCTGTGTCGTGCAATGCCACGGAGGTCAGAAGAGGGTGTCAGATTCCCCTGGAACTGGAGTTAAAGACGGTTCTCAGCTGCCATGTGGGTACTGGGGATCGAACCCAGGTCCTCTGTAAGAGCAGTTGGCACTCAACCACTAGGCCATCTCTCTAGCCCTGAAACCCAATTCTAAGTGTAAGGGAGGCCCACATTGATCTCCACCCTGTTAGGCCCCAATGTTATTCTGTTGTTATTACAAACCCTAGGGACCATGTATACTGAATAAGTTAGTCGCCTCTATGAGAGAAAGACTGGGGGCAATTCAGCTGATGACCTTAAGAACACATTGTACCCTACTTGATCCACACTGCTTAAATGGCCAATATAATGATACAGACCAGGGCACTTCTGTCTAAGTTAGACAGGAGAGACCAAGATTGGCCTCTCAAGTAACAAGAGAAATGGGGGAATGAAGGGCAACGAGTTAAAAACCCATTTTGCTGACCATACCAAAGTCTCCATCCTAGACAAAAAGGAGAACTGCCACCTACCATAAAAGTTCTGCAGGAAGACTGTGTAAGCATCAGGCTTCTGAGATAACTGTTACAGGGACCAGATAAGCAGGTTTCCACAAGCTGCAGGAAGACTGTGTAGGGATCAGGATAGACATGTTTTTGAAATAACTGTTGCAGGTAGTCAATGTAAAGCCCAGATAAGTATGTTCTCATAACCCAACAATCCCAGGAACTATATGTCTCTGACAACCCAACAATCCTGAGAAACATACCATGAATCCCATCCCCCCTCACCCCCCCCCAGGGCTCTTACAAGCCCACCAATCCTGTAACATCAAGGCTTGGGAACCCCCCCCTGCTTGTGATCTTTCCCTTTAAATTGAGGGCTTGGATGGAGCCTCAGGGCTCTCCCCAGTCCTGCTGTGCCAGGTATGGGAACAGCCCTGGCTTTAAAGCTAGCTAATAAAAAGATTCTCTGTCTTTGCATCAGTGTCTCATCTCCTGGTGGATTCAGGGCATAACATAAGCAAAAGAGGGAAAAAACAAAACAAAACAACAACAAAACTAAAAGGAAAAAACAAAAAACAAAACCACAAAAAATTCCTACAAAAAGTTTTAAAAGAAGGTAGCAAAGGGTAGTTTTCATCTAGTATCTTTTATTTAAAAATTTTTTTTTGGTCTTTTCAAGATAGGGTCTCCATGTAGCCCCACTCTAGACTAGGCTGGCCTTGAACTCATAAAGATCCGCCTGCCTCTGCCTCCCAAGTGCTAGGATTAAAGGTGTGCACCACCATGCCTGGCTTTATTTAAATTTTTTAATTTAAGAAAAGCTGCTGATGTATTTATACATTTTGTGCAAAAATGAATGGCAATAGATTTTAAAAAATCTTATATGGTGGGCATGGTGGCGCACGCCTTTAATCCTAGCACTTGGGAGGCAGAGGCAGGCAGATCTTTGTGAGTTCAAGGCCAGCCTGGTGTACAGAGCGAATTCCAGGACAGCTGGGGCTACAGGGAGACCCTGTCTTAAAAAGACAAAAAAAAATCTTATTATGTACTTCTGTGTGAAAAAGTCTGTATAATATTTCCCTTAAATATGCAATATTTTACTTGTGAGTTTTTTACAGAATTAATATGAAATGTACAAGCCTTGGATTTGCTACAGAGTAGAAAGTTATTTTATTTTTAATTTTGGAAATTCTGCAGAAATTGGAACTCTTACCAAAGTTTGAAATAAAAAGGGAGTGGGAAGAGAGCAGGGGCTCATCCAGCATGCTTAGATGTGTGCTTAGATGTATGCTTAGACGCATGCTTAGATGTACGCTTAGATGCACGCTTAGATGTATGCTTAGATGTATGCTTAGATGTATGTTTAGATGATGTATGTTTAGATGTACGTTTAGATGTACGTTTAGATGTACGTTTAGATGTGCGTTTAGATGTGCGTTTAGATGTGCACTTAGATGTGCGCTTAGATGTGTGCTTAGATGTGCGCTTAGATGTACGCTTAGATGTATGTTTATATATATGTTTAGATGATGTATGTTTAGATGTACGTTTAGATGTACGCTTAGATGTATGCTTAGATGTACGTTTAGATGATGTATGTTTAGATGTACGTTTAGATGTGCGTTTAGATGTGCGTTTAGATGTGCGCTTAGATGTGTGCTTAGATGTGCGCTTAGATGTGCGCTTAGATGTACGCTTAGATGTACGCTTAGATGTACGCTTAGATGTACGTTTAGATGATGTATGTTTAGATGTACGTTTAGATGTACGTTTAGATGTATGTTTAGATGTATGCTTAGATGTACGCTTAGATGTATGCTTAGATGTATGTTTAGATGTACGTTTAGATGATGTATGTTTAGATGTACGTTTAGATGTACGTTTAGATGTACGCTTAGATGTATGCTTAGATGTACGTTTAGATGTACGCTTAGATGTACATTTAGATGATGTATGTTTAGATGTATGCTTAGATGTATGCTTAGATGTATGTTTAGATGTATGTTTAGATGATGTATGTTTAGATGTATGCTTAGATGTACGCTTAGATGTACGCTTAGATGTACGTTTAGATGATGTATGTTTAGATGTATGTTTAGATGTATGTTTAGATGTATGCTTAGATGTATGCTTAGATGTATGCTTAGATGTATGCTTAGATGTATGTTTAGATGATGTATGTTTAGATGTACGTTTAGATGTACGTTTAGACGTACGTTTAGATGTACGCTTAGATGTACGCTTAGATGTATGCTTAGATGATGTATGTTTAGATGTATGTTTAGTGTATGTTTAGATGTATGCTTAGATGAATGCTTAGATCTATGCTTAGATGTATGCTTAGATGTATGCTTAGATGTATGCTTAGATGTATGTTTAGATGTATGCTTAGATGATGTATGTTTAGATGATGTATGTTTAGATGTATGTTTAGTGTATGTTTAGATGTATGCTTAGATGTATGCTTAGATGTATGCTTAGATGAATGCTTAGATGTATGCTTAGATGTATGCTTAGATTTATGTTTAGATGTATGTTTAGATGATGTATGTTTAGATGTATGTTTAGATGTGTGTTTAGATGTGTGTTTAGATGTATGTTTAGATGTATGTTTAAATGTATGTTTCAGAAACTGGATTTCTGGGAAGTTCTGAATTTCTTGTTTCCTTTTTCCCTCAAGCATTTTGCAGTGAGCTTCTTTTATGTATATAGCAAACAATTAGAAAGAATACAAGTATGGGAAGTTCACTTAAGACTACAGCATGCTTTTAATCCTAGCACTTGGGAGGCAGGGGCAGGCAGATCTTTGTGAGTTCAAGGACAGCCTGGTCTACAGAGTGAGTTCCAGGACAGCTGGGGCTACAGGGAGACCCTGTCTCAAAAAGACCAAAAAACCCCACCCCCAAACCAAAACCAAAACAAACAAACAAAGAAAAAAACAACAAAAAACCTACAGTATAGTGCTAGTACAGTACACTAAAAGACTTTGATAAAAAGAAACAATAGTTGGGCTGGAGAGATGGAGCACCGACTGCTCTTGCAGAAGACCTGGGTTCAATCCCCAGCACCTGCATGGCGGCTGAGAACCATCTGTAACTCCAATTCCAGGAGAACTCCAGTTCCAGGGGAATCTGACGCCCTCTTCTGACCTCCGTGATATTGCATGACATGGGTGCACAAACCTACATGCAGACAGTACATTCATACACATAAAAAAAATAAATAAAAGAAAAGAAACAATAGTCATTCATATACATACCTTGTGGATGAGAGCTATGTACTTTTTTTGTGTGTGTGTGTGTGTCTTTTTGAGACAGGGTCTCCCTTTAATCCCAGCTGGCTTGGAACTCACTATGTAGATCAGGCTGGCCTTGAACTCACAGAGATCTGCCTGCCTTTGCCCCCACCCCCCTCCTGGTGCTGGGATTAAAGACATATGCCACCACGAGTGGCAGAGAGCTATATACTTTTACACTTTTTTAGAGGAAGAAATTATTCAATTACTGAAAAAAAAAGCAAGCAAGCAGGCTGAGCACAGGTCGGGGAAGCAAACCAGTAAGCAGTGTTTCTCTAAGGTCTGTGTTCCAGGTTCCTGCCCTGAGTTCCTGCCTTGGCTTCCCTTGATGAGGGACTGTGTTGTGATGCAAATAAACCCTTTTCTCCTCAAGTCAGTTTCGGTCAGTGTTTGTATTACAGCAATAGAAAGCTAGCTAAGGCACCTAGTTATTGGAACACCCTGGCAATTTGGATGGCCAAGAAGACCACTGGAAAACACCCCAATTTTATATGGAAAGACAGACTGACTAATATTTGGGAGAATTAAGATGAGGGCATCTGGAAATTATGGTGTAAAACCAACTAAAAGCCGGACGTGGTGGCACATGCTTTTAATCCTAGCACTTGGGAGGCAGAGGCAGGCAGATCTCTGTGAGTTCAACACCAGCCTGGTCTAAAGAGGGCGTTCCAGACCAGCTGGAGCTACAGGGAGACCCTGTCTCAAAAAGACCAAAAAACAAAACAAAACAAAACAAAATGACCAACTAAACAAATAAGGAAGAATTTGTTTTAGGAAGGGATCACAAGTGTTGAAGGCAAGAGAACTCATTTCAAATGCAGTGATTCTCATCTCAGATTGCACATGTTAATTACAAGGAGAGTTTTTGCAGTGTTCAGCTTCCCTGGTGGGAACTGGTTTCAGTTGTTAAGCCTCCTTGATGGCCGTAATGTGACTCACATTGGAGAACCACTGATTTAAAAGACTGCTTTGTGGAATGAAGCTAGTGTGCTTCTCCTGCCTCTTGCAGAAACTTTTATACTTTGGCTTAATATAAAAAGCACATCTGGGAGGCTGGAGAGATGGCTTAACAGTTAAGAGCACTGGTAGCTCTTCCAGACAACCTGTGTGTGATTCCTAGCACCCATATGGTGGCTAGTAACAACTCTCTATAACTCTAGTTCCATGGGATCTGATGCCCTCTTCTGGCCCCTGGAGGCATTGCATATCACAGGTGCACTTACATGCATGCAGGCAAAACACACATACATATAAAAATAAGTGAGAGGGAGACCCTGTCTTAAAAGACCAAAAAAAAAAAAAAAATCAAAAAAAAAAAAACAAACACACTGGGAGATGGCTCAGCTGTTAAGAGCACCAAACTGCTCTTTGCAGGGGACCTGGGTTCGATCCCAGGCACCCACATAGCGGCTAATTGAACAGTCTTTAGCTGGGCTGTGGTGTGCCATGCCTTTAATCCCAGCCACTTCCGGAGGCAAAGAGGCAGGTGGATTTTGTGAGTTCAGGCCCAGCCTGGTCTACATAATGAGTTCTTAGCTGGGGCTACAGGCCGAGAACCTGTCTCAAAAAAATACAAAGAAAAAAAAAAGTTGTATTAAAAACTTTCTTAAAAAACCACATTTCAGTCCATATTTTCTGAAAATACCTTCAGGAAGAGACTACCATTGCAGCTCTAGCTCAGGTTGAGACTGTTGTGAGAGCTCTTCTGTTTTGGCTGGGAGAGTAAATTAAGTAATTTTAAACATTCTTTTCAGTTTAATAATTCTATACTCAGTGCCAAAAACCTCTGTAGCTCCCCACATTACAGCGTGTGCTCTTCCGCTCTCAGAGGCTCCTTTGCTGACTGATCCACTCACTTTGATCTTGGGGTTCATTTGCTCTCCATCCCAGCCATTGCTGATCTTCTACTGAATTAAGATGGATTAAAGCAAGAATAATTACATTTGCAGTGATGGCTGTCAGTCAGTAATCTAATTGCACAGGTGCAAATGACTTTGCACACATGGGCATGTGACAGGCTATTTTTTATTATCCTTGCTGTAAGTACAATCTGTAGTATTTCAGGTGAAAATTCAAATTAAAGCAAGCTTTAACTTGGATCATATTATAAACAACAGGGTGAAGACAATTTTACCTTCTAGATGCATGGGTGAGAAAGCAGGGTCAATACAGAGAGTATCATTTATTTATTTAAAATAAGCAATTTCGCTGGGCCTGGTGGTGCTGCCTTTAACCGGACTCAGGTTGGCAAGAGGCAGGTGGATCTCTGTGAGTTCAAGGGGCCAGCCTGGTCTACAGAGTGAGTTCCAGGCCAGCTGGGGCTACAGGGAGACCCTTGTCTCGAAAAGACCAAAAAAAAAAAAAAAAAAAAAAAAAAAAAAAAAAAAAAAAGAAAAAAGAAAAAAAGCAATTTCATGGGCTGGAGAGTGGCTCATCAGTTAAGAGCATGGACTGCTCTTACAGAGGACCCGGATTCAATTCCCAGCACCCACACCCACATGACGGCTAAGAACTGTTTAACTCCAGTTCCAGGGGAATCTGACACCCTCGTCTGGCCTCCACGTGACATGGGTGCACCAGCCCACATGCAGACAGCAAATAGTACACTCATACACATAAAAAATAATAAATTAAAAAAATAAAATAAGCAATTTCTCATTTAATTCAATGACAACATGATAATGTTTACATACACATTATATCTACCAAGATAGTAAAAAGTTGATGCTTTAAATATTACCCACACTAGAAGGACCACACTTTAACTTACAGCATTTAATGTTATTAAATTCCCTTCAAAACTAACATCCCTGTTCTGCTAACTCCAAGTACTATCCCTTGGAAGCTTACTGTTTCTTGTTATGTTTAAATATTTTGGACCATTTACTCTTTTTTTTAGTTAGGGACTCATGTATCTCAGGCTAGCCTCAAAAACTCTATCAGTGGGGTGTGGTGGCGCACGCCTTTAATCCCAGCACTTGGGAAGCAGAGGCAGGCAGATCTCTGTGAGTTCAAAGCCAGCCTGGTCTACAGAGTGAGTTCCAGGCCAGGTGGGGCTACAGGGAGACCTTGTCTCAAAAACACACACACACACACAAAATCCCCCAAACACTAACAATTGAATTAAGACCTCAGTCTCAAGATAATTCGCTCATTATTGTAATATGTATTAACTAAAATATCTACTAAATGTTGGAAATTTCTCTTAGAAGGTCAAAACTCATTCAAATGGAGTGTCTTGATCAGTAGCAAACACTATAATTTTCTTACAAGTAATATTATTATCAGAGTTTTGACTTCACTATTTGCTATTCTTTGGCTTATTGCTAATATTTAACTGTGTGAACTTGCATAATTATGGAACAACATGAATTGTTGGGTATAAATTCATTATTAGTGCTTCGAAAGGTATTCATTTATTCAAAAAACAACTGCTGGCCTATGGTGTGAACAAGGTAGACATCATCATGAAGCTTGGGGGACAGATGGCTAAGGTGTGAGATAAGTGAACAAAAGATAAAAATCTGAGGACAGCTAATGCTATGACATAGAGTAACCGAGGGCGAGGGGACAGAAGGTGATAGGGAAATGGAAATGGAGTTTAGATGGCGACAAAGATCTTTCTGAGGAGGTCACATTTTATAAGGACCAGAACTTAGGGAGCCAAGGACTAGTAGGAAGACCCCAAGATGATCCTGTGACCCTACTGTTGTCCCTTCACACCCTGAGTCAGGCTTGGTCTGTGACAACAGTAGAGTGCAGCAGAGGTGATGGCACCCACACAACTCCATGTAGGTGGCCATATCACAGGAAACCAAATCTTCCTACCAGCAGCGTTCAGATGATGACAACACCTTGCTGCAGCCTCTTAAGACCCCGAGACATAGCTAAGCACTCCCAGGACATTTCAACACAGAGGAACTAGGGAATAATGAGCATTGCTTGTTTTAAACCATGAGGTTTGGGGGTATTTTTTAAATTCAGAAATATAGCACTAATACAAGGATAACTATCAAGTGCAAAATCTTTCACATACAAGCAAACTTGGCAGGTTTGAGAAATGGAGGAAAGTCTGTGTGGCTGGAGATCTGTGGGAACGGGAGATGGTGGTGAGAGGTTCCTGTTAATGATCTGTATTTATTATATAGAAGAAAATAAAAAATTTGTAAGTACTGCATACAAACTTTGTGGTCATTGCTTTTGTTTACTTCATTGCTTTTTTTTTTGGTCTTTTCGAGACGTGGTCTCCCTGTAGTCCCAGCTGTCCTGAAACTTACTCAGTAGACCAGGCTGGCCTTGAACTCACAAAGATTCACCTGCCTCTGTCTCCCAAGTGCTAGGATTAAAGGCGTGCACCACCACGCCCTGCACTTGTAACTCATAGTAAATTGTAGGAAGATCCAGTTTGAATTGCAGGCTAGTTCTCAGCTAGCATCCCTCAGGGCACCGCATGGCCGAGGGTCTGACCCCGCCTCAAGGAGGAGCAAACAACATGGCCTAGGTGCGTGATGCTGGGTGGGGCAACAGTGTAGAGTGGGGTGGAGTTGGGGGGCTTATGATTGGTCCTGGGAACTGATGTCATTTGGTTTATAAAAACAGGCTGTAGCAAGGAATAAATCTGAATTTCCAAGTAACATCGTCATGGAATTCCCAGCTGTTATTTTTATTAATTATCGGGTGCATACAGGCCAACATAGTCCTGCACTTCATTTGGGTGGCCAGTGGGTTGGAAAAAGGTCCTCTTGCAGACCACCAATCTGGGTAGCTGGTGTTGTGAGTGGACATAGGCTGAAGATAGGCCAATAGCCATCAGCCTGAAGTTCCTGTCCAGGGTTCAGCAGTCTCTGGGCAGGTGGGAAGTCATGGCCAAGAGTGGAACACCATGTCTCATGGGTCCAGGCTAAGGGCCTGAGTTGGAAGTACTACCCAGGCCAGGCTACGGGAAGTAGCCAGCTGGTCTTTGCGCTGAGAGGCCACTCCCCACAGTGTCCACAAAGTGGGCACTGTGTTCCCCTTCCCCTAGCAGGGTCGCTAGGCTTCTGTTTGGCATAAAAAGAAAGCTTCCTACAGTAAATCATGTGATTAACAAACCATATGGAAATGAGACTGGGCATGAGGTGTAATGTCATAGCTAGGTAGGGAAACCAATGGTCCATGGGACCCACTCCAAGGAGTACTGTCTGCACAGTTGAGATGGTTGCAGAAGTAATAGATGATTTTAAGCCTCTTTGTCAACATGCTGTCTCTTCTCTTGAGATTTACTAGTATCAGCCAAGTTGGTTACTGATGTCAAGAAGCTAGGGCTTACACTGAAGAGATCATCTTGTGCTATTGCAGTCTCAGGCTCCACTGTAGACTCTATCGTTGAGTTTGGGTGAGAATTTAGTGAATTTTAAGTATTTCTAGATTTGAAATTGCAATTCCTCAATCTAGAGGTCAATGTGGAGTGTGTGGAAAGCTGGCTCCAATGCACTCAGAACTGTTATCTGCAAACAAAAGCCTGGCTCCTTGTGACCATTTAGGAAAACTTAAAACTTTTATTTACTTGTTTATGTTTTGCAACACCATTTTGCTATGCAGCACGGGCTGGCCTTGAACTCCTTAGTCTTCTGCTTCATTTTCTTGAGTTCTGGAATTCCAGGCATTTAAAACATCTCTATGACCTCGAATCAATAGAATCCTTGCTGACCGTCTTCTGCCCTTTTGCTATTTATCTGACAGCAGGTGGTCTGTTCTTTCAGTGGGATTGGCCCATCTTTCTTTGCACCTTTTTTTTTTTTTTTGAGACAGGGTCTCCCTTTAGTCCCACTCTGTGTAGACCAGGCTGGCCTTGAATTTACAGAGATTTGCCTGCCTCTGCCTCCTGAGTGCTGGGATTAAAGGCGTGTGCCACCATGCCCAGCCTAAAATGATTCTTAGCTGCCATGTGGGCTGGGATTTGAACCTGGTCCTCTGCAAGAGCAGTCAGTGCTCTTAGCCTCTGACTCTCCAGCCTTCTTTGCACTTCTTGTATAAACATCATCGCTACATCTCAAACATTCTAAGTTCTTATATATCAGGGCTTGCTTTTCTATTTCTGTTGCACCTTCCCTAGTTTATGCTTTACGTTCATAGAGACCGGGGGGTTTCAAGGTGTGCTCCACAGGTTTCTGCAGGGCCTGGGTTTCCAAAAACACTCACAGAGACCCCATGAGAACAAACCTATTTTTTTCAGTAATACTAAGAAGTGATTTATTTTTCACCATATTGACATTTACACTAATAGCACAAAGGAGTGATGAATAAAGCACGCTAGCTCGGAGCAGAAACTAATGCAATGGCACCGAAATTGCACTCCGTAGCTGTTTACTTAGTTTCTATGTTCTGCTGTGGAAGCATGGGTTTTACACAGGAATGTCTTTAGTATATATATATATATTTTTTTTTTAATTTTTAATTTATTTTTGTATGTGTATGAGTGTACTGTCTGCATGTAGGTTTGTGCACCTGTGTTGTGCGATGCCACGGAGGTCAGAAGAGGGTGTCAGATTCCCCTGGAACTGGAATTCTCCTGGAAGTGAAGTTACAGATGGTTCTTAGCCACCATGTGGGTGCTGGGGATCAAACCCGGGTCCTCTGCAAGAGCAGTCAGTGCTCTTAACCGCTAGGCTATCTCTCCAGCCCCAGGAATGTCTTTAGTGATCCAGTAAAAATACTAATTTTACTTTCAATCCTTAAATATGAATATTTTTAATATTCATCTTTAATAGGAAGTCTCTATCAGGCCCTCTGCTGCATATCAGAGTGTGCTGTGTCTGTTGAGAAAAAGTGCCATGGGCTGAATGATAAGCTGCCCTAATTAACTTTTTAAATTTTTATTTATTTATTTTTTATGTGTATGAGTGTACTGTCTGCATGTAGGTTGGTGCACCCATGTCATGCAATGCTGCAGAGGTCAGAAGAGGGCATTGGATTCCCCTGGAACTGGAGTTAAAGATGGTTCTTAGCTGCCATGTGGGTGCTGGGAATTGAACCTGGGTCCTCTGCAAGAGCAGTCGGTACTCTTAACCCTGAGCCATCTCTCTGGCCCCCCAATTGATTTTTCATGGATCATTGTTATTTGAAAATGACCAGTAGGCAAGCTGCCTATTCAAATTTGCTTATTTGTAGATTTTTTTTTTCAAAAATTGGCACATTAGCCTATTACCACAAGGAACAGAAGTTACAGTATTTGATGTCACTAATTTTTTTTTCAGTACTGGGGATTGGACCCAAGGCCTCATGTATGTCCAGCAAGTGGTCTGCCACTGAACTATACATTTTGTAAAACTGGAGACAGTGTTTCCCACTTTCCCACACTGTTCTTGTTTTTGCCATCCTCCTGCTTCTTTTGAAGCCTTTTGAGTGATTGAGGTGTATTGTTCATTCCTTTCTAAGTTGCTGAGACAAAATATCTGATAACACAACTTAGGGGGAGAGAGTTTATTTTGGCTCACAGCTCAAGGATACAGTCCTTCATAGACATACCACTTTTCACGATACATCCACAGTCAAGGAACACAGAGGCATGAATGCATGCCTTTTCCCTTTCATATAGACAGGAATGGTTCAACCCAAAATGAAGATGGGTCTTGCCACTTCCCTTCAGATAGCCAAGATAACTTCCCAGAGGCCCACCATAGGCCCATCTCCCAGGCAACCACAGAACTGACTATTACAGGGGTGCTAACATACACAACTCCAATAATAGAATTTGAGCTTTCACATTTTACAACTTCTGTAAAGTTTGTAACTGGCACCATGAGATTGACAATGTCCCAACACTTAAAGTTTTTTTTCTTTCTTAAAAAAAATTATTTATTTATTTTTCTATGTGTATGAATATACTGTCTGCATGTAGGTTGGTGCACCTGTGTCGTGCAATGCCTCGGAGGTCAGAAGAGGGTGTTGGATTCCCCTGGAACTGGAGTTAAAGACAGTTCTCGCTGGAGTTAAAGATGGTTCTCGGCCGCCATGTGGGTGCTGGGGATCGAACCCGGGTCCTCTGCAAGAGCAGTTGGTGCTCTTAACTGCTAGGCCATCTCTCCAGCCCCTAAAGTTTTTTTTTTTTCTAATAAAGTCAGTGGTAACATTAGCAGTAGAAGAATCCAGATCTGTACCTGGCTACTGCAGTTTCCCAGTCTGTCTCTAAGATGGTTTGCTGTTATTTTTTTCCACAGAAGAAATGAAGTCTGAACCAGCTGACATGGGACGGGGGTCTCTCTCCACAGTGCCATCTTCCTTTCTAGTCGTGTTTGATCCCCTCATACAGCCACACACACACTTCAGGATGAATTATGGTGTGCTAGTCCCAAAAGAGAAAGTTAATTTTTCTGAAACTTGAACATGAATCTTAGTATTGTAAAATATGGTCAGCAGTAGAAAAGACACAGGAGACATGACAGAAGAATTAGCAGAGGGGAACGAGTCAGCCGTGTTTGTTAGCAGAAAATCAAGGAGAAACTTGACCGAAGGCAAGTGTATTCATATATTTAAAGCAGTCCCAGCAACACTGAGGTTCAGATTTTGACTGTCTACAAACATTAAAGACACGGATAACCATTAGCTCTAGGTGGATAGAGATTGATCTTATAGATGATTCTGATGCCAGAAGAGAATCTGGGTAGCAGCAATCAGAATCCTAATTGCTCAATAACTTGGATAAGCGCTTTGGGGACGGGTACTATTTAACACTGCTCAAATGTGACGCAGTGCTGCATCAAACCATGGCCTCTGAAATGAACTTCTCTTTCCTTCTCATTTAGATAGGGAGTAATCACTAAAATTTATGAGCAACAAAGTTGAGCTGGTCATATGAGAAAATGGATAAAGAGAATTATAGTGGATAG
Organism: Rhizomys pruinosus; assembly: GCA_009823505.1. Taxonomy (NCBI): domain Eukaryota; kingdom Metazoa; phylum Chordata; class Mammalia; order Rodentia; family Spalacidae; genus Rhizomys; species Rhizomys pruinosus. The sequence goes on from VZQC01014537.1 coordinate 3,371,239, forward strand.
GGATGGAGCTAAATGCTAGTGTGAAGCTCTGGGTTCCATCCCTGTGCTGCCAGGAAAAAGAAAGACTACAAATCTAGGATCAGTCACAAGAGAAGAGCAAGTCATTAACAACCTGTAATTCCATGTAAGAATCCTAGTTATTAAAGACCTGGAGTAGAGATGAAAGCCTCAGTTACTGGAAGACAAAAAATTTAATGAGAAGCTCGTTTTCAAAGCCACATGAAATCAGCTCCACAGGTGACTTGGTGCCAACCAAGGTGGTTTATTTCCCTCATTCCTAAGGAGATTAGACTGAAAATCTGCCAAAGAACTCAGTCAAAAGTGCTTTGCCTCAGACCTAGGTTTAGTTCCTAGCAACCAACCACATTGGGTGGTTCCCAACCACCCTGTAACTCCAGGTCCATGGCATCCAAAGCCTTCTTCTGGACTCCATGGGCACTGTATTTACATGGTGCACCTACACACACATACACACACACACACACACACACACACACATAAAAGAAAAAAAGCCCCTAATTAATAGGTCCTAATTCCAAGTGAAAGATGGAAAAAGCCAGGTGGGATAGTTACGGCAAATGCTGACAAAAAAAATGAATGCATCAATTCATTTAAAAGAGAGTTTGAGCAGGGCATGGTGGCACACACCTTTAATCCTAGCACTTGGGAGGCAGATCTCTGTGAGTTCAAGACCAGCCTGGTCTACAGAGTGAGTTCCTGGACAGCTGGGGCTATGGGGAGAACCTGTCTCAAAAAAAAAAAAAAAAAAAAAAATAAATAAATAAAAGAGAGTTTGAGAAAAATAAACCTTAAGTTACAATAATGTCAGCTTTGTGTCTATAGCTTTAAGTTTTTGTGGAAAGGTATTTAAATGTTTAAAATTACTTAATATTATATATCTCTTGAAAATTAAAGAGAATCATCATATTCCATTTTAGATAGTTTTTAAAGTATACTGATTTTTATTTTAATTTTTAAATTGTTTTTTGAGAATTTCTTACATGTGTTCTAACTCTAAGGAAAGGTCTTGGTACTCAGGATGTTCTAAAGGGGTGGGAGACTTTTTATCCTGCAGGAAAACTCATTAGTAAGGGGGCTCAAGTGATGGCTTAGCTGTTAAGAGCACTGGCTGCTCTTGTAGAGGATCTGGGTTCAACTCTCAAGCATCCACATGGCAGCTAACAACCATCTATGTGATTCCAGTTCCAGAGGATCTGATGTGGTCTTCTGACCTCCATGGGCACTTCATGACATGGGTGCACCTACTAATACACTCATATGCATAAAATAAAAATAATAAATATTTTTTAAAACCAGTAAATAAATTTTCAGGAAGGCCCTGAAAGTGACAAGATTCACTGGACCCTTCCCTCTCCACACATATATAAGCAGCAAGGACTCCTGAGAGGCAGTCTCAGACAAGCTGATCTGCCTGGACGAGGCTCAGATTAGCAGAACTGCCTGGAAGAGACACTCTCCAACCTGTGGAGCTGCCTCCAGGTTGTGCAGTGCACTCCAGGTTCCCAGATTTTGTGAGCTGTCACCCATGCTAGAGGGGGCTGGCTGCTGGGGTTACAGCTGTCTTTGAGTTGTTCCTGCTCCTGAAAGTAATTACATATTCCTACAGGTAACTCCAGTAAAGCTCATTGGCTCACCAAGTTGGACTTTGGTGGTGTTCACACTCTGGTCTGTTGCTGGTTTCCTGTACGGCCCTCATTTTCCTCTTCTGTTGTTGTTAATGACTCCCTGAGTCCAGTTAGTGCTGCCCATTTGAGCATGGGCATGGGGTCATTCAGTGGAGCACGTTGACCTATGCTTAAAGAGAACAGACTAAGGGGCTGGAGAGATGGCCTAGTGGTTAAGAGCACCGACTGCTCTTGCAGAGGACCCAGGTTCGATCCCCAGCACCCGCATGGTGGCTGAGAACCGTCTTTAACTCCAGTTCCAGGGGAATCCGACACCCTTTTCTGACCTCTGCGGCATTGCATTACACGAGTGCACAAACCTACATGCAGACAGTACATTCATACACATAAATAAAAAAAATTAAAAAAAAAAAAGAAAACAGACTAAGCCGGGCATGGTGGTGCACGACTTTAATCCTAGCCCTTGGGAGGCAGAGGTAGGTGGATCATTGTGAGTTCAAGGCCAGCCTGGTTTACAGAGTGAGTTCCAGGACAGCTGGGACTACAGGGAGACCCTGTCTCGAAAAGACCAAAAAAACCCGCAAAAACCAAAACAGACTCTCCCTCCCATTGCAGCCTTGACCCTGTCTCGAAAAGACCAAAAAAAAAAAAAAAAAAAGAAAAGAAAACAGACTCTCCCTCCCATTGCAGCCTTGAACTGCCCATAGCTCTTCAGTTAGAGGTGGGAGCTCTGTGCCCCTCCCTCATCCATGCTGGAATATTTACTGGCTTGATCTAGCTGCTGTGAGCTTAGGAGTGTATTGTCCTGTCCAGAAGTCAGCTCCATCCAGGTCCTTCTCCCACTTCTGCTTCTTCCAATCTTTCCACCCTGTCTTCTTCGATGTTCTCAGAGCTTTGGTGGTGGGAGTTGCATGATATAGATGTCCCTTTCTTGGCTGAACACTCCACAGGTACTTTAGATTTTGAATTTTGATCAGTTTCAAGTTTCTTTGTCAGTTTTAACTGTTAGCTGGTCTCTGGTTTGATTATGGTTTGTCTCATCACAAACTCATGCTGGAGTTGAATCCCCATTGTAGGGTTATTTAGATGATTGGAATCATATGAAGAGATGGGCCCTTAGTACCTGGTTAGGATCAGGTTGTGGGAACATCCCCCCCAAATCACTGAATGGTTGTGTGGGAGTAAACACACACATGCTCAGTCTTCTGTTGCCACCATATGTATGTCCTTGACCTTGTAGGCTCAGATAAGCATGTTTTCTTTTTTTTAATTAATTTTATTTATTTCTGTATGTGTATGAATGTACTGTCTGCCTGCAAGTTTGTGCACCCGTGTCGTGCAATGCCGCGGAGGTCAGAAGAGGGGTCGGATTCCCCTGGAACTGGAGTTCTCCTGGAACTGGAGTTCTCCTGGAACTGGAGTTCTCCTGGAACTGGAGTTCTCCTGGAACTGGAGTTTCAGACGGTTTTCGGCCGCCATGTGGGTACTGGGGATCGAACCCAGGTCCTCTGTAAGAGTGGTCGGCGCTCATAACCGCTAGGCCATCTCTCCAGCCCAGCATGTTTTCTTTATGTAGTCCATGGTATTGTCTTTGGTAGAATGCCACAGCTGCAGAAAAGCCAGCCAATCTACTCCTCCCTTCCAGGACCTCTCTCTGCTGTTCTTACTCCACTGTTATCAACTAGCCTTATCTGGGCTAACAGCTTCTTTGCTCTGCTCAAGCAAGCAGCTCCAGGAAGTGGAGTCAAGGATACCTTAAGTCAGACGTCACAGCTGTGTATGCTCTCTATCTAGTCCTATAAACCACCCCTTCCCCACACACAGCTTCTCACAGCTTGCTTTCTTCAGAGAAGCTGATGCCCCCTTGCTGAATAAACACTGTTCAGTCTGCTGGTCTTTTATCTAAATTTTATTCTTTTTCTGTCCTTCTAAATCTAATATCTGGTGCTGAAATCTGGGAGGGATTTTGGGGCTCATCCTGATGGCCTCCAGCCCCCTCTTGGAACCAACCCCCAAAGGCCTCTGATGCTGATGGCTCAGGCTGTGGTGACTTAGCTGAGTCTGTGAAAGCCCACTTGACAAGCAGACCTCCTTGTCCATTGCTCTCAAGAACTCTGTTACTTCCTCTGCTGTCTCTTGAGACCCAACCAGGGAGCACAGGTGCCCTGGAAGCCTGCTATTGGGCTAAATGACCATCTTTCATGACAGAGACCCCTGAGGTCCTTGTGGCTTCACTGTCTACACAGGGGGTACAGGTCTCATGTCTAGAGGTCATATTGGTGTCCTGTATGAACCCAGCTCCGGCTCCTGAGAGACAGGTGGAACAGTCTCTCGTTTTCACTATTCTTCTTGCTCTCATCCCTCTCAAACCTTTTTGCTTTCCCCTTCTCTCAGACCTCACCAGAGCTTCAGACAAGAGGCCGCTCTCCATTGCGTGACACCACTCTCCCATCTTCTCCCTAAAAAAAAAAAAAAAAACCCTCTGCCTATATTGTAGAGGAACAGTACCCCCAACACCAAATACACAAAGAGGCTTAAAACCCCTCATTCAGCCGGGCTTGGTGGCACACGCCTTTAATCCTAGCACTTGGGAGGCAGAGGCAGGCGGATCTCTGTGAGTTCAAGGCCCGCCTGGTTTACATAGTGAGCTCCAGGCCAGCTGGGACTAAAGGGAGACCCTGACTCAAAAAGACAAAAACAAAAACAAAAACAAAAACAAACCCTCATTCACCACCTTATCCAGGCGGGACTTCTGGTCCCTATACGCTCCCCACATAACACTCTGATCCTGGGGTTATAAAACCTAATGGGTCCTTCTGTTTCAAGATCTCCCAAAACATTAATGGGCCACACCTTTAATCCTAGCATGCCTTCAATCCCGGCACAACCAGGTCATAAATACTGATTTCTGGGGCTGGAGAGATGGCTCAGCAGTTAAGAGCACCGACTGTTCTTGCAGAGGACCTGGGTTCGATTCCCAGCACCCACATGGAGGCTAAGAACTGTCTTTAACTCCAGTTCCGGGGTAATCTGATGCCCTCTTCTGACCTCCGTGGCATTGCACTACACGGGTGCACCAATCTACATGCAGACAGTACACTCATAAACATTAAAAAAAAAAGAAATACTGATTTCTGAACACAATAAAATAACTCCCTTTGTCGAGACCCTTCTGCTTGCTTTCAAGGGTTGATCCTATTCTAATCAGATCTACCATACTGAACCTGATAGGATTGTCCTGCCACTCCCTAACTCCAAAACTCACTTCCTATGAAGAAATAGCCCCTTATTCCAAATCCTTATGCGGGGCTACCCTGGGACCCTTGATAACCATTTTCCATGAGATTAGAGACTGCAGGTCCTTCCATCACTTACAGTTGATCTCTCTAGACTCAGGCCCTTCCTGTCCTCTATGGATCCCCACCTCCTCCTTACAGAGACCCCCTTTATGCTTAACCTCCTTACACTCAAGCAGCATGGAATTTCACCAGCCTATAAGCATTGGAGCTCCACCCTCCTCCCTCTCGTCAGATGGAGGGACCCCTTGTCTTCACAGTGGAGGGGCCCTGACCCCCTATTGACCCAAGGCTGAGGCTTTGTATCTTTCTAGAATCCTCTGGGAAGCCGCTATGGGTAGCCTTGAGAAATGTTCGATCCTGTTTGGACACGGACACTTGACCCCCATGGCCGCTGCGGTTTGTATGCTTCTTCCCCTACCCCTTGTCTCTGCCCCTGATCTCTGGGCCTTCGTTCCCCTTCTGCCTATCCTCTTGCCTGTTCCCATCTTTCCAGTTGTCCCTAACCCCTATACTCTCCTGTCCTCTATTCCACCTAACATCTCTTATTTTTCAGTTTTTGATTTAAAAGATGCCTTCTTTTCCATCCCATTACATTCCCTTTTCATCCCTCTCTTTGTTTTCCCATGGGGTGGGAGAATCCTGATACTTTAAACTCCCAGCAATTAACTTGGACAGTGCTGCCCCAGGGATTCCAAGGCAGCCCTCGATTCTTTGGTCAGGCCTTACAAAAGGACCTGGCCTTCCTAGTCCTCTCTCCCAGTTTCCGTCTCCAGTATGCAGATGACCTTTTTCCTTGCAGTCTCACCCAGCAGGATAATCTATGTCAGTCCACACCCTCCTTAGTGCTCTGGGACCTTGGGGCTACGGGGGTATAAAGACAAGGCGCAGACCTGTACCTCCAGTGCTTCCTACTTAGGTGCTTCCATTTCCCCTAGGGGTCTCTCTCTTCCTGCTTGTAGAATTCAGGAGCTTCTCAGATATTTTCTAAGACAAAAAGAGAGCTATGGCTTTAGTAGGGCTTTTTAACTTGTTTCATATCTGGATTCCCAATTTGTCACAAATAGCACACCATGGGTCCACAGAGGAACCTCTCTTCTCCCCACATTCACACCAAAATTCCATAAATTGACTGAAGCATGCCTGAACTCCCCACACCCATCAAGCCTTTCTTCCTATGTCTCTATTCTAACCAAGGACAGGCTCTGGGGGTCAAGAGGCAGGGGATACTTATTTGCCTATATCTTATCTGTCTAAACAGCTAGATATGGTGGCCAAGGGCTGGACTCCTTGCCTCTAAACCTTGGCTGCCGCTGCTCTAATACCTGAGGCTAACAAAATTTCCCTTCATAGCTCCCTGTATGTCCTTTCCTCACACTTGTTCAAAGATCGTCTTAGTCACAGAGCCTTTCTCTCCCTTCCCCTTTCCTGAGTATAAACATTTCTCCTGGACCCTAACCTGTGGGGGGTCCATGGAGATTTGTGGGGCCCATTTAATCTGGGGATGATCCATGTGGAAAACACACACAGGAAAGCACACCACGTGGACGCATGTTAAGGTCCAAATGCAGAGAGAGATTTTATTGCAAAATGTCTGGTTATATATTGAGCATGACTCAAATCTCAAGGCTGAATCCTAAACCTTTTCATCACTATATCCCACCCCATGGGTGTGGCCAGGGAGGTCCCATTGGTTTAGAATGCTGCCCACCTTAACTAAGTTTTCCCACACTAACCTCACTTTTGAACCCTCCTTCCCACTTAGTCTTGCTACTCCTGCCTGCCATTCTTTCCTCTACAAACCAATACAGCCCAGCTCATTCTTGTTTTGAAATTTTAGATTTACTCTGAATCTTTTCTCACTCTATGACTATCCTTCACCACAAACTATAGACTGGCTCACAGATGGTCGTTTCCCAAAAGACCCCCTTATGCAACAGTCTGTGATATTATCCAGGGAGTCCCCCTCTCCCCAACCACTGAGGCTAAGCCTCTCCTTACCCACACCATTGCTCAACAGGCTGCACTTACTGCATTCCTCTGAGCACTCACTTCAGCAGAGGGAACACAAATTAACATTTATACTAATTCTTTTTTTTTATTTAATTTTTATTGATGGTTTGTGCATTTCGTACATCATTTCCCAATTCAGATCAGGCATATGCTGTAGTATCATTCACTCCAATATTTTAATACATAGACACAGGGGGTTCTTAACCAAGAAAGCAACACCTACTACTGATGCTATTTATATAGAAAGACTTTGAGAAGCAGCCTTACTCCCAGCAAAGGCAGCCATAATACACTTCTGGGGACATCAAAGGGACAAATGGTACATTTCTCTAACTAACTCTAACTAACAATATAGTTGACAGGTTGGGTAAGGGAGCGGCCTTAAGACACTCTGACCTCCAGACACTTAAACAAAAAGGAACCCCCAAACCGCATTATAGCATTCCTCTCCACAAACTCTACCACTAATGTCCCACCCCATTTCTAACCCCAGAAATTCTCACTTTCTTACATTCTTTATTTTATCCAGCAAACCAAACTCTCCTCACCTTCCTGAAACAATACTTTCCAGTTCAACCCGAAGGCAAAACTTTTCTCTGACAGCTCTTCCGAACCTGTGGTATTTGCCCATGTACCAACCTGCAGTCTCATCTCAGACCTCCACCCTCCACCCACTCCTGCCTGCTGCAGGCTGGCAGATTCACTTCACATCCAGGCCTCTGTAAAAGGCATAAGTATCAGCCAGGCGTGGTGACACATGCCTTTAATCCTAGCACTTGGGAGGTAGAGGCAGGCAGATCTTTTGTGAGTTCAAGGCCAGCCTGGTCTACAGAGTGAGTTCCAGATCAGTTGGACTACAGGGAGATTTTGTCTCGCAAAAGAGCCCAAAATAAAAAAAAAGAAAAAAATGAATAAAAGGCATGAGACAAACATAAAATGTTTACCCCTGGTCAGGATGGGCCGAGGCCTTTCCTACCTCTGACGAAACACCTTATACCCAATGCTCAAAATGCTCTGATTCACTGCAGTTTTTCGTCACCAATACTGAGCTAAAATGCTTTTTTTACAGAACATCAACTCCGTGCAAAGATTATGTACCTCAGCTATTCGCTTCCACATGCTCGGAAATTGTGCCCATGTTACTCTATAATATGTAGTATGTCTCTGCTTGTGTCTATGACCTGGCAATAGCCCGGAGTTCACCTCAGCTGTCCCCCAACACCTTGTCTTTTTCTTAACATTCCTTGGACATTTCACATTTCCTATTACCCACAGTCCCCTGGAATGGCAGAGCAAACTAACCTCACTTTTAAAGAAACTCTAACTAAACTCTCCTTGAACTGAAATTAGATTGGGTAAAGCTTCTCTCTTTTGCTCTTCTTAAAAATTTATTTTCGTGTAGTGAACCATTTCTAGTGTGGCGTACTAAAACCTTGATCACAATTCTCAATAGGCGTGCTTCTATTGACTTTTTTTTGTCTTACGAAGGAAAAAAAATTGCTGCTTGTATGGTAGATCTATTCCTTTAATTTGGCTAGACCGTATTCTTTAATGAATGGTTAACCTATTCTTTACATAGAATGGTAGTCCTCATGCTTTTCTTTAATGTATTGTAACGATCCTACATTGCTTGTTATGTAGGCTAATTATGAGTATTTATGTATTTTATTTGGTCTTTTCGAGACAGGGGCTCTCCCTGTTGCCCCAGCTGTCCTGGACCACTCTGATAGACATGGCTGGACTTGAACTCACAAAGATCACTGCCTCTGCTGCCTTTGCTCCAGTCTAGATTTAAAGCGTGAGCCCCAACTGCTCGGCTCGGTAGACCTACTCAGTTTAATGTAATGGTTAGACCTATTTCTTAATCATGGTAGACACTATGTCTTTAATGAATGGTAGACCACTATTCTAATAGCAATGTATGAAATTATGATGGTAGAACTATTCCTTTATGAATGTGATATCTTTATGAATGGATAAGACCTATTCTTAATGTATGGTAGAACCTATTCTTTAATGAAGTGTAGACTACTTTCTTTAATGAACTGGCACATAGACCTAATTTTCTTTAATGAAATGCGTAGAACCATTCTTTAATGTATGGTATACCTATATCTTAATGGTTTGGATAGGACTATCTTCTTTAATGCTATGGTAGACCCCTCTCTTCTTTTTTTTTTTGTCTTTTTGAGACAGGGTCTCCCTGTAGCTCTGGCTATCCTGGAACTCACTCTGTAGACCAGGCTGGCCTCAAACTCACAGATATCCGCATGCCTCTGCCTCCCAAGTGCTAGGATTAAAGGCGTGCGCTACTACGCCTGGCATTTATTTATTTCTGTATGTGTATCAATGTACTGTAGACCTATTCTTTAATGAATGGTAGACCTATTCTTTAATGAATGGTAGACCTATTCTTTAATGAATGGTAGACCTATTCTTTAATGAATGGTAGACCTATTCTTTAATGAATGGCAGACCTATTCTTTAATGAATGGCAGACCTATTCTTTCCTCAGGTGTTCAGCCCACTGCATCCCCTTTCCCTCCTCAGTTGGCATCCCAACTCTCCTTTCTCAGACAACAACTATAGGAAAGGACACGTGTTCTCTCTCCAGCCCCCTTCCTTGATATTGAGGAAAATACCTCCTTACAAATAGGGGACCAGGTTTACCTAGATGAGCCTCAGCATTCTTCCTTAAATCCCAAATGGTGAGGTTCCTATAAGGTTATCCTCTTAACTCTTACGGCAGCTAAACTAGAAATGAATCCCTTGATTCATTTCTCCTATCTTAAAAATTCTGTTCTCTCATAAAATAACCACCACAGGACCTAGCTCTATTTTGTTTTTATTATAGCATGTTTGCTTAATTTACAGCAAGCAGAAAATAAGCTGGGTTTTGTTTTGATCCAAACATTAATTTTTTTTTAATAAATTTTATTCACTTTTGTATGTGTATGAATGCACTGTCTGCATGCATTTTTGTGCACCTGTGTCGTGCAATGCCGCGGAGGTCAGAAGAGGGTCTCGGACTCCCCTGGAACTGGAGCCCTCCTGGAATTGGAGTTACAGACGGTTCTTAGCCGCCATGTGGGTGCTGGGGATCGAACCCAGGTCCTCTGCAAGAGCAGTTGGTGCTCTTAACCGCTAGGCTATCTCTCCAGCCCTTGATCCAAACATTAATGTTTTAAAGGTTGTACACAATATTTGTTAAAAAGAACATATAAAAATACCTTTTTAGAAGCTTCTATAAGGAAGAAAATACAAAGTTTAACCCCACAACTTTCCTCTTTGCTAGAACTGCAAACTACTGCTACAGTTTTAAATAGAATTTTTGTTGTTTAAACTATACATCCAGGAAAATCTAAAATAATTAAAGAAACATGCATAAAAATGATTGCATAGCAGAACATGAACATTAACTGCAAACAGTAAAGAAATGAAAGTTAGAAATACTATCAAATATACAAAGGTCCTAGAATCAATCTTTTGAACACATTCCATAAACAGTACTTAAAAATCATTTTTTGTTCTCTATAGGCAAGGCCTACATTTCTAAAATGAAAATCTGGGAGGTGGGGAGTAACCCTCTGAAAGGACTTGTTCCCCACAGTATCTCCTAGTTCTACCTGCAAGCTAGCAGTCTGAGATTTTTTTAAGTCGCTAACTTCTGATTCTGAAATGACATTGGACATTTCAAGTCACTTTTTTCTACCTCCCCAAATGCTTTGAGAGAAATACTAGAAATTATAAATATGTGAAGGTATTACTTCCTTATTTTTAGTCATGTCCCACATTATCAAAAACAAAGTAATGTGGCTCTTGCTCAAAACTAATCCTTTTTCTAAAATTACTTTAAATTTCACGGCACCACAGAATCACCTAGGACAAGAGTGTTTCTTTCAACTAATAAACTTAGGCGTAAAGAACAAGCTTCTGTCATGAAGAGGGCAGATTTTGATACAAATGCACATACCAAGTGCTTTAAGCATCAAAATTCAGTTTTGTTTACAACTATACAACTACATGCATACGCACAAACAAAACCTCCTTTCAAACAGTTTACTTGCTTTTAACAGCAGTAAAAAATCAAAACAAAAAACCAAGAACCTATGTAACAATGATCAACAACACTCCTTAAATTTTGACTAACTACATATGAACATTCTTTTCCCCTTAAAATTATTTCTGCCATCACAGACATGCTCAGAACCTAAGGAGTTTTTCTGATGTTTTCATGGTTCTAAATCTTAAGAAACCATGAGGGGGAGGAGGGAAGCAGAGAAGGCCCCATGTCTCAGTGACAAACTCAATCCCTGAAAATGCTACTTAACCCAGTTGGAAACCCAGTTTTCCCCAGACAGTGGAGTTATCAAAAACGAAACAAAACAAAACAACAAAAAAACCCCCCACAAAAAACCAAAATTATTTCACACTGTACTGTAATTATCAAGGGCTTAAACATCTTGACAAGACATAGAAGTCCACCCTGAACCTTAATGTGTCTGAGCAGTCAGGTGTTGTAATGTGGCTACAACTTTACTTCTGTTATCACTTTATCTTATTAGCAAGCTACATTTCTAGTTTAACATTCTACCAAATATGGATATGAAAATTTATTTTTAATAAGACAATGTTGCAAATTATGGTCAATAAACATCTTTTCACCAAATACTTCAAGCATAAAAAAATGAGAATCTTTACAAAAATATACAGAGACACCACAAATTGGTAGTTGCCCATAACATTAAACAAACTGGACTCTTGATAGTGGCTTCTCAACAGCATATCATTTTAATTATAACCATTGCCTGGTACAGAGAAAACTAACAAGTGTTTTTTTTTTTTTAAACGCATCATTGCAACATTGTAGTCCTGATAATTTAAGTATATCAAACTATGAGTAAATGCATGATACATGCTTAGAGAAAGTATCATGATTTATACTATCAGTGGCCACTGGACTTAGGACTAGTCCAAGACCTTGATCTAGATTTTGACCTAGACCTAGACTGTGATCTTGACGGATCTAGGTGGTTCTTTTTTCCTTGATTCCTTTTCATATCTTCAGCCAGACTTATAACGTGTTTTGGAATCTGTTTTAGAGGTGCCTCTAGTTTTGGTGTGAGAAGCAGACCTAGAACGTGATTTAGCCTTCATTTCTTTCTTGGGCTGGGACTTCGACCGTGATCTTGAATTGGATTTAGATCTTGAAAAAGATCGATTTCGGTGTTTGAATCTATCATTGTCAAAATGGCTTCTGCTATGCCGTGGTCTTCCAGTCAGTCTACTGTTTCTAGGACTATAAGATCTCCTATAGTTGTAATCAAAGGATCAACTCCTTGATCTCCTCCTCGCATAACTCCGGCTTCTAGAACATCTGTATCTGTCATAATAGACCCAACTCTATTAAACTAAGTAACCTCCCTCCATTCCTGAACTACCAGATGGAAATGACCCCAGGATTCACCACCTCTTCTATTCCTTTCTGAAGGATCTCCTAGATGACCTCTGGTTGATGCCAGGATCTGTCACCGACAGGGACTCCCTCTTGGATGCTATGGAGGAATTGTGGCTCCAGGGAACTTTTCTGCTGTATATTCCAGACTGGATCCAGTTTCTCACTTTGCGCCTACACTTTGTCCTTTTCCCCAGCAGTGTTCTATAACCTCTGGTTCTTACTGCTTGACTATTTTGATGCTTTTCTTTTCCTGGTAGGGCTGTTGTCACCAACCCCGGAAGACTGGAGTTGGAGAGAAACTTCTCTTGGCTCTTCTACATCACCATTGTTATAATACTAGGAATTATCCAGTAGCACTCCTTTCTCAGGGGACCCCCTGTCCCCAACCATTCATCCACGCCCTTTCATAATGCCACTTAACAACTTACAACTCCACTCGCTTCTCCTACTTTTCATATCCTACACCTCAATAGCTCAAGAAAATCTCCTACTTTCTACCATTGGATTTGAAAATATTCTTAATGTTATCTTTTCTCTTATTCAAAACACCTCTATTTGTACAATTCATTGTGTCTATCTGTCCCATTTGTTTTCTGGATGTTCTACACTACCTGTCAACCCTATTGACACAGCCCATACGTCTTTCCTTAAAAAGAGATTAAGGTGTCTGTCTTTACAGACCAAGCCAATTCTCTTCTGGGATACTGGATGCCCCTGGCCACAAGTGCCCAAAATCTTTACTCATCCTTTTACCACAAACTTTCCCAGCTCTTAACTGACTACTTTCCTATTACTGGACCCATAACTAACCTTATCCGCCTTGTCAGTCTGCCTACACTCTGGTTTAAAATTCAATCTTCTCAAACCTCTGCCTCCAATGATCAAACCTCATTAGGTAAAAATCCTTCTTTTCCTTGTAACCAGATAGTCACCTTACAGCACCCACAGGACACCTAAATCAGAGTTGACACTTTCTGAGCTGCAGGGCACTTTTCTTATAACCCCTTTGCTTCTCCAGCCCTCCCTCTAGAGCTTCCATCCCTGCTGCCTGTGGCTGGCCATTGGACAGCCTTCTTCCTTGGTCAGGAAAGCACATCGGATGACACGGTATAAGTGTAATACCACATACTCTTCACCAACCCAGACCATATTCTACTCCAAAGAGAAGACTACTGGTTTTACCACAACAGATCTGGGCTGGTAAAAGATGGGGCAAAATGGCTCCTTGGCACAGCCAGAAAAATAAATAACAGATTAAATTCCTCCAACTAACTATGGAGCCATATTCTTCCGTGGTTACACCCTCTCCCAGGCCCGCTGGGTATTGTAGTCTTATTGAGACTTTTTGGCCCTTGGATTTTTTTGGCTCTTTTCAAAATTCCTTCAGGACCAAGTACAAGCTCTCACTCCCTCGACCATTAATTAATTTCGGATGGCCAGGGAATATCAGCTGCTCAGAGTTACTGGACAAGATGAAAAAGAAGGATGGGAACACCTGTGTCCATAAGATGGCCAAAAGGACTCCTTACTTCTAACCACCCCCCCAATCTCCCCCTTTACTACGACCCTCTTCAGCTTGAAGTTGTTAAGAAAAGAACTACATCCCAGCTCTTGTAACCTCCAGCTCCTCATTTTAATGCTTTCAGGGTCAGGGAATGATAGAATGCCACAGCTGTAGAAAAGCCAGGCACCCCGCTCCAAGATGTCTCTCCTGTCCTTGCACCACTGTTATCCAAGCTAAACAGCTTTTTCTGCTTAAGCAGCAGTTCCAGGAAACAGGCCCACGGACCCCTCCGCTCAGCCTTCCAGTCCTATAAACCCATCACCGCCCCTCCCACCTCCACACACCTTGCTTTCCTCAGAGAAGCTGTTGCCACCTCACTGAATCGATGCTGTCCAGTCTGCTGAAATGTCTGGCTCTGGTCTTTTACCTAAGTTTATTCTTTCTCTGTCCTTCTAAATATAACAGGCTTAACAGAAACAGAAAACAGACTGAGGCAGGTGACAGAAAGCATGTGGATCCTTTTAGATGGTTACGTCATATTTTGAAGAATATCTTCTAAGAGGGTCCCTGGACTTGTGGGGTTTGGAGTCTCTGTTACTGAAGCTTTTAGAGCAGCTCCCCAGTGAGAGCAGTAACTGGTGCTGGTGCTCTCGGAAGCTGTTTTTAGGACCTCTCTGCCTATTTCTCAATTTCAACACCTTATTTTATAAGCAGCATGGGATTTCTGCACAACTGCCTCTTCTAACATGTCTGCCTCTCCTCCCTCCCCCTCCCATGTCTTCTTGTCTCTTCTCATAAAGTTACTAGGGATCCACTCCTGAAACTCCAGCCTAATGACAAAATGGCCTATTTTTTACAACTGTGACTTAAGTAATGTTTGCTCATAGACAAGGTATGTGGTGAGGGCATAAAAGAAACAGGTTTACCAGGCTTTCTGCTTGGAGCATGGTTTTCCCCGGGGGGGGGGGTGGAGTGGAGGGTGGGGGTCAGGTGGGTGGTGAGGGGGCAGGGACTGCTGGCTTCAGACCTTCCCTGATCTTTCTTGCTGTATTGTTGGGGCAACAAGTCAGGAGGGTTAGAACTGGGGCTTGCTGGACTCTCAGACGTGGCTAAGCTTCCAAGGTCTTCCAGGGAGCTGGAGGCCAGGCTCTTGGTGGGACTGTAGACCTTGCAGCCCAGGTGTGAGGCAGTACCGGTAAGGCAGGAACTGAGGTGCTGAGCAACACAGAAGAGGCCTCCCCTGGGCCCTGGGCCGCCCACCATGAAGAAGAGAAAGAGAGACTGAAGGCAAACGCAGGAGGAGTCCCGGTGCATGAAAGGCCTGCAGACAGAACTGGTGTGACCTGGCAAGCCACTGAAGCAGAAGAGGATTATGTTATAGTGCAAGCCCTAGATGAGGTAGATTCTCTTTGGAAATGTGTGCACCTGACAACCATCTCCCACTTTAAGGCTCTGCAGCTGAGATTCAAGAACACGGGTAAACTGCAGCCCCATTGCAAAAGCGGGTGGAAGAAACTGATAACAAAGCAAAGATCCTGTTGCAGGCCAGCAAGGGAAAGCAAACCAGCATTGAGACCCCTGGAGAGGCACCCTGGAGACCATGCTGCCGCTGTGCCAAGGCCCACCCTGCCGGATCATCCAAAGCACAGAGCATCCTGGACTGGAGAAGGATGTGGTTCAAGGGCTGTTCCACAGCCTGTGCAGGAAGGACAGACAGTGACTATTCCCAAGAAGAATTTTGGGGCTGCAGCCTGTTCTTTTCCACCCGGGCCTGTTTCATTTCCTCCACCCCCAGCTCCCCATTTTAGTATCCCAGGCTATGGGAGCGCCTGCTTGACCATGCTTTACTCTGCTCCCTCTCCAAGAGTGAAGTCTCTGCCCTGTTGCTACTCTCGATTCTCCCGTGCATTCAAACGGGGAGGCCTTGGGAATAGAGGGAAAGGAGGTGGGTGAAGAGAACCTGGAGTCTACGTCTCTTCAGCTTTTGGAATTAAGATTTTGGCTCACTAAGGAAGGAATTGGAGGCACAAACGGTGAAGGTGGGGGAAGACTTCAGAGGGAGTGGGTGGGAAGAAGATGAAACTTGATGATGCTCTTGGTTTAATCCTCACAATACTCATCACACAGAAGTAAAGGGATAGTAGCACATGTATTTGTATATATATATATATATATATATATGTTTAATTTTGGGCTTTATTCTTTTTTATATGACATTTGATGTGATGCTCATGTCATCCCCCAACCTACAAGTAGAGCTAGCATGAAGACAAAGTAGATCAGGGATTAAAATCATGTAATAAATGATTTATTGTCACAGTGTGACACTGAGGTTTGCAATGTAGTAGCCAGTGCTTCTGAACTTGAAATAAACCAAAGTCACCTGGGAAGGAGGAACATGAATTGGAGAATAAAGGATGGGCCTGTTGCCTGGTCTTTGAGGCATTTTCTAGATTGGAAATTAATGTTGGAGTGCCCGGTCCATTGCGAATGTTAATATTCTCGGGCACTTGTGCCTGGGTAGAAGAAGAAAGGTGTCTGGAGGAGTCATGGAAATCAAGCCACTCAGTAGGCATTGATCATGCTTGCTTCTTGAATTTTGTGTTTGAATTCCTGCTATACTTACACTAAGTGACTACTGTAAGAAGCAAAAAATTTCTTCCCCATGTTGATTTAATCAGTGTTTTTTAAAAATTTTATTTATTTCTGTATGTGTATGAGTGTACTGTTTGCATGCAAGTGTGTGCACCCGTGTCGTACAATGCCGCGGAGGTCAGAAGAGGGTGTCGGATCCCCCTGGAACTGGAGTTCTCCTGGAATTGGACTTTTAGATGGTTCTCGGCCGCCATGTGGGTGTTGGGGATCAAACCCGGGTCCTCTGTAAGAGTGGTTGGTGCTCTTAACCGCTAGGCCATCTCTTCAGCCCCTAATCAGTGTTTTTTTTTTTTTTTTACTGGGACAGAAATCAACCTAGGATAAGGCCTGACTCCTCGTTCAAGTGGCCAATTTAATTTTTTCCCCAAGCTTCTTTTATCTGTAAAAATTTTAAAAAACACAGTGATGATACTGTTAGGAAATTGTCCTGTATTCTTCAAATTTACAGAGCTGCTACCTACATTCATGCTTCATACAATGAAGTTTCCTACATTTGTTGCTACTTTTTCACATGGTTGTATTCTCGATGTAGAAAAAGTATTTTATGAAGGTGATGGCCAGCAATCTTGAAACCTGGTGGTTCGGACATCTATACTTTAGCTGATGTTGATTCAAGTCAGGTTTATGGGAAAATCTCTCATATACTCTACATTTCTCAGTCTCCTCATCTGCAAACATTGTCTGCTGAAAACCTAGGAATGAAATAGCTATAGTAAGTTTCTATGAATTCTTACATGATTCTTCCATAAGAACTATGATGTTCGGGGATATTTTCTTGTAGAATTAATGATTCCTGAAATAGACAAATTCATAGGGAATCTACCATTTTTCAGCTTTCTATGTCTGGTGGGTGGGATGTGATTTGGAGAAAGCTTTCTTTAATTCTGTAGAATGAGAGGATTTCTCAGTTGTATGTGTTCTCTGGTGTTCAACAGGATGTGATTTTTATGGTGTGTGTGTCTGTGTGATGCACTCTGAAATTTCTCTATGGGTTTGTGCTTTAGAACCTTTTGCAGGCGGAGGCACAGACTACCTTTATTCTGGTTTATCTGTTCATGAATATTTGCACAGAAAAAAAACAAACCAGTATTGAAATATAGAGATAGTGTCTTCCTTTGGAGTTAGGAGCAATCTGCTTACTGCTGATTATAAAAGATTTAGATAGTCTAAGCTCTGGTTAGTTCCCTACAATGCAACCCACTGTGTGTGCAGATGTTATCTGGTCATTTTCATGTTTCACTGTGGGAACTTGAAACTTGGCAGAAGATGGTGCTGATACCCTTGTGAATCCTGTTGTAATAAAGTCCTCTGCAGGGCTGGGAAAGGGATGATACTAGACTGGTACCAAGCAGTTAGGCTGAAAAACTTAAAGAGGCACTCCCTCTAGAAGGCTGATTTCATTTGTAGGATTCCAGGTACTTCTCATGTCTTGGAGTGAGTCCCTCCATCTCTGGCATCCAGCGACTCTGGCCAGGGAGCCTCAGTGACTGTAAGGTAGTGTCTACTGTAGGGTAACACATCGACTGAATCTTGGCTGTTTGTGTAGTTAGGATGATATCTGTGGATGAAGCCCTGGAGGCCTTTCAAAAGAGGAAGGACAAAGGCTTTGTAAGTTCACAAATAGGAGCTGAAGATTCCTTGGGAAGTGACACTAAACACTGAGAACATAGTGGTCAGCTGGGCCATGAATAATCTCCCCTTAGTGAGGAGGATTTGGGGAGGTACTTGCATGCAAAATGCCAGGAAGTAGGTTAAAGATTGTTATTTAAAGAAAGTTATAATTGGTAGCCGGGCGTGGTGGCGCACGCCTGCCTTTAATTAATCCTAGCACTTGGGAGGCAGAGGCAGGCGGATCTTTGTGAGTTCAAGGCCAGCCTGGTCTACAGAGTGAGTTCCAGGACAGCTGAGGCTACAGGGAGACCCTGTCTCAAAAAGACCAAAAAAAAAAACCAACAAAAAAAAGAAAGTTATAATTGGTAACTGTGCTGGGCATGGAAACATTTCTATTTTGGTGTTCAGCCTTAAGTGAGTTCTGCTGTAACAACTAGATTTGCCCTGGGTGGGCAGAAGGCATCAATGGTTTTTATGCAACAGTTTGTGGTGTGTGTGTGTGTGTGTGTGTGT
Source organism: Rhizomys pruinosus (assembly GCA_009823505.1). NCBI lineage: Eukaryota > Metazoa > Chordata > Mammalia > Rodentia > Spalacidae > Rhizomys > Rhizomys pruinosus. Next base: position 3,389,935 of record VZQC01014537.1, read on the forward strand.
GTGTGTGTGTATTTATCACTCATCAGGATCTAAATATTTATGGGTGCCTGGAGCGAATTTTCTATTTTATTCTATATATCTGCAGCACCTCAAGAGGAACTAGGAAGAGATGAATTTGTGTTTTTAATAGCTAGAAACATGGCAAAGCTAAGCTTTGGCTAGTTAAGCCTAGATGCTTACCAGCCAAATACATGGATGAAGAAAAGGTGGCATATATAAACAAAGGAGCGTTTTGAGTCATGGAGAGGAATAGAATTATGTCATTTGTAGGCAAATTGTTGGTAATTTTTAAGCAAAATTAGACTTAGAAATTCTAAATAAAAATATGTATAATAGAACACAAATGTAGCCTTCTCCCACATGGGAGAAGTAAGGGTTGTGTTTGCTCATACACAGAATGTAGATTTAAGTACATCATATATACATATATTTTATATACACACATATAAGTGTATGTAATGGAAGTTGAAGAGGGACCATTTTTTTGTTAAACAAAGAAACCTGAGACATGGAAGTGGGAGTAGGGGAGGGACGGGAGACGACCATGGGGGACAAAGACGAAGAAAATAGTGAAGCTACCTCAGTGAAATATGTCACTTTGTATGCTGTCCTTGCTTCCTTTCTATTGCTGTGTGGTAAAATACCCTGACAAAAGGCAACGTATGCCAGAAAAAGTTATTTTAGCCAACAATTCCAGGCTACCTATCATTGCGGGGACGGAGGGGGGTTGCCAACGCAAGAATATGAAGCATAGGTTTGGTCCATGTTGAGGGCAGAGAGGGTGAATGCGTGCATGCATGGGATTTAAGGAATATCAGGAAGTGGTGCTGCCCACATTAGGCGAGGTCTTCCCACATCAATTAACATAATCAAGAGAAAGCCCTAGAGAGGTGTCCACTGGCCAAGCTGACCCAGACAGTACTTCATTGAGACCCTCTTCCTGGGGCGGTTCTAGATTGTGTCAAAGCTGACAATTAAAACTATTATATATGCAAATTAAAAAGATAATACTTAAAAAGATAATAAAGAGTCAGGCATGGTGGCACATGCCATTACTCTTAGCACTTGGGAGCAGAGGCAGGTGGATCTCTTAAGACCAAGTCTGGCCTAGTCTACATAGTGTGAGACTTTGTCTCACACACAAAAAAAGACAAAAAAAAAGACAAAAAAAAAGAAAATGACTTTATCTGGCTGAGTTGGAAGGGAAGAGAACAGAATAAATAGTGCCTGCATATTTGTCTTCTTTTCATTGCTATAATGAAATAGCAGAAGCAGGTACTTGATACAGAAAAGAGGTTTTTTGTTTTTAACTTCACAGTTCGGGAGGATGACAGTCTAGTGTTATAAGGGATTAACCTGGTAAATGTTTGTCTGCTGGTGAAACCACACAGTAACAGTCAGAGAGTGCGCAAATCTGTCTTCTGGATTCTGTCTTCCTATAAAGATCACTGGATGAACTCTACCCCAATCACCAACCATGTCTAATCATAACTGCCTCCCAAAGGCCATACCTCTAAACACTGTAGTTGGACTTAAATTTTTACCCTATTGATACCTGACATGATCTCTTGAGGGGCATAGCAAGCCACATTCATCCCACAGCCTGGACAATAGCTGGCCGTCCACTCACAATTTAGTTTACCTTACCCTTGGATCTACATGGAGATTGTATGTATGTCTCAGCAGCGTTTGTACTAGCAGCTTTAAAAGAGGTTTGGATTCCCCTTGCTTGGTGCTGTGGACTGAATTCAGGGCCTCAAACAAGCTAAATCCATGCTCTGCCTCTGAGCTAACCTCACACTCCAGCTCCTGGGACACTTGCAATGACTTACCTATTTTTAAAGTCTTCTGTTTGAAATGCTTTCATTGAATGATGACTGATATTAACATTAAAAAATAGGGGAAAGCTCTGCAGGGAAGTAGGCAGTCAGGAAAGCTGAGAAACTGCTCTGAGTTGGAACCCTTTCCAACAGGAACCGCACCAGCCTACACAATCAAGCTGCTCAGGGGAGAACTGTGGAAACTGCAAGGGAAGGGCTGTTCCTTGTATAACTATACCTCCAAGACCAGGGCGGAGTGCGGCAGATCAAGAAAGGACTTACAACCTCTGATGTCCCCACATGCCAGAACCCCAAGAACACTGAGGCTATAGAGATCAATGCTTCCCACTTTTCCCTTCCACCACACAGCACCGTATGGAACCTGTTAGAGCCAAAGACCGAGACTGAGAACTTCACCTTTTTTTTTTTTTTCGGTCTCTCTCTCTTTTTTTTTTTTTTT
>VZQC01014537.1:3395931-3442448 GCA_009823505.1 Rhizomys pruinosus
AAAAAAAAAAACCCGAGACCCCTGAGGAGCAGATCTTCAACTGACCTTGAGAAAACAAAATACCTTGGTTAATCTGGGCTGTGTGGCCTTAATCATCCAAAAGGAAAGTACAACCAGATATAAATTATCAATAAAACTAGAGAAACTGTACTGCAGACATAGAACTTGAGATCTTAGTAAACAGACAAAAAGAAAAATGAGGGAGTACTGTGGTTTGGCCTGTCTTTGATTCTTACTGGCAAGTGCATCTACTCTGTGGCTGCCACTGCTTTTAGCACCCCTCCAAGCCATGAGACACAGCTTTTTAACCTTCCAATATGGACTGAGGACTCATGCCTCTCCAAGAATCCTCCAAACCTTCAGTGCCAGATGGGGACTACTGAGATACCCAGCTTATGGACTAAACAGCTAAGGGGATGTCAGCCTTGTCAGAATACAGACTGCCATTGTTGGACTACCTGGGCTGTATCATGGAGGCCAGTGCAGGGGGATCAAGACAGGACGCGTGCTTACTGGACTTCATTTGGGGGACCATGGGAGGGAAAGACCCCAACGTGGAGCAAAAGTGCAGGATTGATGGTTGTTTGGGATTGCCAAGGAGGAACCTTCGAGAACTTCCTTAAGGAAAACATGATATCTTTTGGGAAAAAATCCTCCAATTCAAGTAATTATATATATATATACTTATATATATATATATATAAGTAAGGCCTGAGGAATTGTATTTCAGGTAAAAAAAACTTGAGATCATAGTAAAAACACAAAGAGTAAAAAAAGAAAAAAGAGCACAGTTGTTTTGCCTGTCTTACTGGCAAATGCAGCTACCCTGTGGCTGCCACTGCTTTTGCCATCCTTTAGAGACATGAGACACAGTTTTTCTACCTTCCAACATGGACTGAAGACTCATGTCTCTCTGAGAATCCTCCAAACCTTCAGTGCCAGATGGGGACTGCTGAGACATCCAACTTGTGAACTGAGCTACTACTGGGGTTTCAGCCTCTTCAGAGTAGACTGCCATTGTTGAATGGAGACCAGTACAGGAAGACCAAGACAGGACAGTTATTGTCTCACAAATGAAAGTGGTTACTGGACCTCATTTGGTGACCATGGGAAGGGAAAACCCCATTGTGGAGCACAAGGGCAGAACTGATGACGGTTTGGGCTTGTCAAGGAGGAGACTTCAAATGTGACATCTTTCAGCTCAATAAAGAAAAAAAAATCATAAGCTGAAGATGCTAAAACCTATGATATATGTGGCATGCATATATGTGTATTTTGGAGTGATGCAAATTGAAACAACAACAATAACAGCAACAAGAACAAGACTGGGTCAAAGAACTGACTGAAATGGTGAATGTCTGCATCAAAAATCTTAAAAGAGACTGAGAAAAAGATGAAAACATGTTTGGCAGCATGCATGAGCTCTGGTGGGGTGGGGGGTCAAGAAAGCAGTCATGGGTCTAGATTTGATTTGAAGTATTGTATGAAATGCACAAAGCTTCAGTAAAATAATGTTTGAATATCCTGTGCTGGATAGCTTTAGTGTCAACTTGACACACCTGGGTTGAGGGAGCCTCATCTGGGGAATTGGCTCCATTGGATTGGCCTGTGGCCGCATCTGTGGAGTATTGTCTTGATTGTTGAGTAATGTGGGAGGGTCCAGACCACTATGGGTGGTGCCGCCCTGGGCAGGTTGTTGTGTACTGTATAAGAGGTCAGGCTGGGCATGGGCCAGGGGAGCAAGCCAGTGAACAGCATTCCTCCATGGCCTGTGCTTCAGCTCCTGCCTCCAAGTTCCTGCCCTGAGTTCCTGCCTTGGGCTCCCTGAGTGATGAACTGTGACCCAGGAGATGTAAGCTGAATAAACCCTTTCCTCCCCAAGTTGGTGTTGGTCAGAGTGTTTTGTCACAGCAATGGAAGATAAACTACAACACAAGCACTCTGTGTAGGTGGGCAACACCTCTCCTAGAAGACACTGGCTATTAAACAAAAATATTGGTTCTAGGTCTAGGACACCCCCTATGAGTTACTGGTCAAGGAGTCCCTGGGCTTCACCAAAGCAGCACAAACTATTGCCATTGCTCTTGGCTGTACACCGTAACTATATGGAGAGCATATTGCTGAAAATGCTTTTGCTGTAGGACATAGAGAAATCAATCTTGAGCTGACAAGGAAACTCTCTCCCTGCTGAGAGAGTCCATGAAGGTTCAGGCTACTCAGGCCAGAATATGGGGTGAGGGGATCAATGTATTACCAGATAATGAACCCTGAATGTTATAGTACCAACCAAGCAGGCAGAATGTGCCTGATGCAACAGTGGTATGAAGACTGTAGGGGTGGCTAACTGCTTTTGGATTAGATTGAGACCTGTCCCACAGGGGACCATTCATATCTGGTATTGAAAAACATGGACAAAACCCATGATTAAGGGGGTTATAGCATCCGGGGGGGTGACCTAGTACTGTGGTTTTGCTAAATGGACATGTTGACAATCTGCTTTCTAAATATGTATGCTTATATCCATAGATTAGTGTTGCTCTCAGCCAGAGAAGCTTCTCTCTGTAGTGGTCAGCAGTTAATTCAGATAATATAAAATATATATATATATTTTGTCAGGGTGCTGAGAATAAATGACTATTGAGAGCTCATCCTTAAATGGGTCATCTGTGTCACACACTGTCCAAGGCTCAGTTTACACTGTGTTAGAGAAGACAGGAAGAACATAAGAGCTAGAAGATGGGGAGAAGTGCTGTGAAATGCTGTCTTCTGGACATGGGGTAGCTGTTACATTCATGAATGGATACTTAGCTACACAAAATCTGCACAAGATCAAGCCAACAAAACCAGATGACATTCCACAGGCAGCACTAATTGAATTGGACTTAGTAGGTATAAAAAAAAAAGGAGAAAGAAAGAATAAAAGAGAAATTATATGACGGGGAAGAGGATGGATTGAGGGTACCTGGGGAAGTGGGAGGAAGAGTTGGGGTGGAAATAATCAAGATAGATTGCTTATATGAATTACATTGTCAAAGAATAAATATATTCTTTTCAAAGAAAGCAACTGGGACACTAGTCAAAGGTGATAAAGAAATTTTAATAATTAGTGTTGGAGAGAATCCATTGTAAAGTAAGCTCAACTTTGTTGTTGCTTTCTTTAATTGAAAAGCCAGAAAACATTTAAACATTATTTATTTTTATTTTATGTGTAGTAGTGTTTTGCCTACATGAATGTAAGTGTACTAGTGCCATGCAATGCCTGTAGAGGACAGAAGAAGGAGTTAGATCCCCTGGGATGAGAGCTATGAATGGTTGCTAGTCACCAAATAGGTACTGGGAACCAAACCCAGGTCCTCTGCCAGAGAAGCTAAGCTCTGAGCCATCTCTGCAGCCCAGAAGACATTTTTTTAAAAAAATAAATATATCTTTAAAAAAAATTTTTTTAATGTGTATGAATGTATTGCCTGCATGTAGGTCTGTACACCCATGTTGTGCAATGCTGCGGAGGTCAGAAGAGGGTGTCAGATTTCCCTGGAACTGGAGTTCTCCTGGAATTGGAGTTATAGATGGTTCTCAGCTGCCATGTGGATGCTGGGGATCAAACCCGGGTCCTCTGCAAGAGTGGTTGGCGCTCTTAACCGCTAGGCCATCCCTCCAGCCCCCAGAAGGCATTTTTTAATTAATTAATTAATTTTAAATTAATTTTTATTTATTTATACATATATATTTTTTATCAAATCTAGACCCGTGTCCCCCCATCCCCCCACCCCCCCAGAGCTCATGCATTCTGCCAAACACGCTATTCATCTCTCAGTCTTTCTCAATATTATTTTTTATGTGTATGAGTGTATTGTCTGCATGTAGGTTGGTGCACCCATGTCGTGCAATGCCAAGGAGGTCAGAAGAGGGCATCAGATTCCCCTGGAACTGGAGTTAAAGATGGTTCTTAGCCGCCATGTGGGTGCTGGGAATTGAACCCAGGTCCTCTGCAAGAGCAGTTGGCATTCTTAACTGCTGAGCCATCTCTCCCAGCCCCCCAGAAGGCATTTTAAAATGTTGCAATGAGCTATATCTCAGGGAACCAACTTGTCTGAAGGGTATTTGTCTAGTAGTTTATAAAACAGTAGTAAATACTATTAATTTTTTAACTTCCTACATCTTTATTTTAATTAGTCTTTTATCTTTTTCTCCTAGTTACTGAACAAAACTGTTGGGAGCTGGGTGTTAATCTTTTGAACGGCTGACAGACTTTTCTGTAAGCCTGCCTGCTGTAAAGGGGAGCTGTTGACAAAGCAGCCCCTTGTTTGATAACCAGCTGGACTGATCTGGGAAGCCTTGCTGTTTTGATCACTCCGTATTCATCCAGAGAGAACTTTACTTCAGATGTAAGAACAACTGTGATCTTGGCTGCTGCTGAAGCCACTGGGTCAGCTTCAGGAGGCTTCATTACCATATCACTGTTCCAGGCACCTTGTATTGGTTCTGGAAGACTCCACTGTGGGCAAGGCAAGGCTTGGTGATCTCCAGATGACTGCACTCATTCTTACATGGAGTGGAAGGAGTAGTGCCTCCATGTGGGTGGGGTGGGTTGTGAGTGGAGTGTGTTCTCCATGTGGGTGGGGTGGGTGGTGAGTGGAGTGTGTTCTCCATGTGGGTGGGGTGGGTGGTGAGTGGAGTGTGTTCTCCATGTGGGTGGGGTGGGTGGTGAGTGGAGGGGTTGCTTATGTGGAAGATAAACATCTGTCTCTATGAGAAATTAGACAAAGATGACCAGATAACTAAGGTCTTTTCCTGTTACTTGGACTCCGAACTATGTCCTTGCATGTGTGTGTTCCAAAGAGATAGCTCCCAGGTTCTCCAATGCAGAAAAAGGATTATATATGCAATATACAAGCTTTCTCAGGTGGGGATTTTAGAGGGACAAACATAGTTTTATTTTGCTAGAAGCCCCAGGATCATGAAGAAGATTGAAGAAGATAAGGAGGTTGTCTGTCCATGAGATGGATTTCAGTCAACTTACTTTGGTAATGGCATTTAATATTCATGAGGCAATGTATGCAGAATTTGACTTCAGCATTCACCTTTTTTAACAAGGGATGACAGGGCTGGCAGGTTGGCTCAGTGGGCAAAGGCACTTGCTGCACAAGCCTGAGTTTAGTCCCTGGAATACATGTAAATGTTGAAGGAGAGCACCAACTCCGCACTTGTCCTCTGACCTCCACATCACACCACATAGAGGATGTGCATCAGCGCACACACCATGCACACATGAGAAAAAAACTCAAGAAAAGGACTTCAAGACCATCAGTGTAACCCATCTCCAATAGGCACTTGAAGTGAGTAGCTTTGTTTATGTAATCAAGCAGCACTTCTCCCACTGGTAACTTGCATTTTGAAAGGTTATTTACTTTATGTTTTATCACCTCAATTCCCACCCCTCCTTTCCAATCAGGCAAGAAAGAAGCTAAAGAAACATCTGATACTTCAATTAGTGATTCACAAATATATAGACAGTGAAGACAGTGGATGACCGGGATGGTGACTTTGAGGAGCCTTTATCCCTATGATAGAGCAGCCGCCTATATAGACAGTGAAGACAGTGGATGACCGGGATGGTGACTTTGAGGAGCCTTTATCCCTATGATAGAGCAGCCGCCGTCTGTTTCTCGGTACCCTGTCTGGGTGTGATCTGCAGGGATCACTACTCTGGTTTGAAGTTCTCACCAAGAGGATCAAAATTTTACGATCAAGGATTTAGGGGTGAGTTGATCCCAAATATCTAAATCATCTTCACTCACTACTTATCCCTATGGAAAAAGATGTTTACTTCTTCCTTGTAAAGAGGCACAAAACATTTAATTATGCCATTTTTCCTGATGTGATTTATTTTACCAGTGTATCTTTTTTGAAAAAGAGAAAGCATATTATTATGGCTGAGTGATTCGACGTCTTCCTATCACTCCAATTTGCAGCTCCAACGCTTTCACAGAACAGCCAGAGGGGCTCTGGGTGTGTGGGAGTGCGAGGAGACAGAGAGGAGGGGAGGACAGCCGAAAGAAACACAAGGTGGTCCCAACTGCAAGAAGCTCAATGTGTAAAATTATAGCCCAGATGAATCACCTATTGTATTTATTCAACTAAACTGAAACTTGCTTGTCTGGGGAAAAAAATCAAGAATATATTCTTAAGGTAAGAACCAAAAGCTTACACACATTGCAAGGGCATTTGACTAGAATTTACAGAAAATATTTATATAAAACATTTTATGTATTCAAATGTGAACATGTTTTGCCCTTTATAAAAAGCATGATTTGAGGCTGGGGAGATAGCTCAGTTGGTAACATGCTTGGCATGTAAGCATGATGAATTGAGCTCAACTCCCAGGTCTCCCAGGAATGATAGCGCATGCTTATAAATCCAGCCTTGGAAGGGTAGAGATGTGTGCATTCCTGGGATCACTGGGCTGAGAGGCCCAGTCTCTGTAATAATAAGGTGGACAGTGCCTGAGGAATGACACCTTAGGGTGATCTCTGGCTCCTATACTTACACTTATGTGTATCATACTCATATGTGTTTGTGGTACCCCCCTAAATATGCAAATACACACACACACACACACAACACACACACACACACACACACACACACACACACACACACACACACACACACACACTCTATCAGGTGCTTCTGCAGTCAGATGTCACTCGATTCTGCTGGGGAAGTTTGCCGCCCAGGCTTATCCCTGGGGAATTGGCACCTTTCACAGGTACCAGCTGGCTGTGGAAATGTTTACTCCTCAGCCAAATCTGAGTGGCTTGTAGACCCTCAGATTTAGGCTGGAGAACTGATGGATCCCCCTTAAGGCCTCCCCAAGTCAGGGGGTTGATGACTCCAAGACTTGAATTTCGGACTGGTGGCTGATGGCCGTTCTCTAGTCTTACCCTCTAGCAAGCAACCAAGTCTGATAGACTTATTATTGCATGCATGAATTAATGGACAGGGGATCTTGTTAGATGATAAACGTAATGAAGAATCCATTTATTGTACGCAGCAAATTATTTATATAGGCAGAACGACGTCATCTCCCAGTGGCCAATCCCACACCCCTGCAACACCTGCTGTATCACACACTGCCGCTCTCCCCCCTTGGGGCAGGGTCAGATACGGACATGCAGGTGGGCAATTAAGATAATGCCAGCGGCTACCTGTGGCCTGCATTTGCCTACATCTCTCTCTGTCACACACACACACGCACCAGGATTCGAAGTGTTGTGGAACAGGTTTTTAAAAAGTAAGCATTTCTCCCGGGCGTGGTGGCGCACGCCTTTAATCCTAGCACTTGGGAGGCAGAGGCAGGCAGATCTTTGTGAGTTCAAGGCCAGCCTGGTCTACAGAGTGAGTTCCAGGACAGCTGGGGCTACAGGGAGACCCTGTCTCGAAAAGGCCAAAAAAAAAAAAAAAAAAAAAAGCATTTTAGTGTTATTTATTGTGGGACTGTTGACCCCACGGTTAGACAGAATGAAGAGGACGTGCACGCAAGGCTGAAGGTCCTGTGGCTAAACATGCATCTGGGAGACTGATGGACAAACACACAGCAGGGCTGATGGCACTGCAGTGAAACACGTGGCTGTGGGACTGATAGTCCCTCCGCCAAACAAGCGGCAGGGCAGGGCCTGGGTCACAAGACCTAATGAGCTGAAGAGCCAGCTGTGGGGTCGATAGCCCCACAGCCAAGCATGTGCACAGTGACAGCCTGGAGATCCCATCAGATGGTGCAAATCCGCTTATTCTATGTAACTGGCAGCTTATATAGGTCACGTGACATCTAGTGGCCAATCCCAGACCTCCATACCATCAAGTATCATCCCAGCTCACGGGGGGGGGGGTGTGCCCAGAAAGGAAGGGATATGCACAGAAGTCCACTTATGGTGTCAAGCCGTGCTAGCCTGCACATGCACAATGTATGCCTGAATCCAGGACTACTGTCTCGCAATTTATCACATCATTTAAAAATTATTTATTTATTTATTTATTTATTTATTTATTTATTTATTTATTTATTTATTTATATGAATGTACTGTCTGCATGTAGGTTTGTGCACCCGTGTCGTGCAATGCTGCGGAGGTCAGAAGAGGGTCTCGGAGGAGGTCTCAGAAGAGGTTCCAGGGGACTGGAACCGGAGTTCTCCTGGAAATGGAGTTACAGATGGTTGTCAGCCACCAAGTGGGTGCTGGGGATCGAACACGGGTCCTCTGCAAGAGCAGTTAGTGCTCTTAACCGCTAGGCTATCTCTCCAGCCCCCACATCATTTTGATTTCATTTTGAGGAGAGTAGAGAAATATTAACTTCTCAAAAAAGATCTTAAACCAATTAGTTCAAGACACTCTCTGGTGAGGACCAAATTATGCACTAGTGCAATTATTATAAGATTTCTTACCACTGGCTCATTTTCATGTAAAGTTGTAATATGTTTTTTAGTGACTGGAAAATTCATGTGCTTTGTTTTCCTTTGTGCACATTTGACTTCTGAATTCTTTCCTCCTCTAGAAAAGGGAGTAAAAACATCCTCAAACTCACAGATATTCTGTGGAAATATAGGGTAACTTCCCTAAAATTATACTGATGCTAGTACAATCTTACCTATTTTAACAAGTAAGCAGGTACTTCCTGAAGGACCATTGTGAGAGACAGCATTTTTCAAGGTGCTCACGAACTGTGGTTTCTAATGGTATCTACCTTGTTTATCTTGGTCTGGGACCGAACTCAAAATGGTCTTTATGATTTGAATTCAGATGAAGGTTTCTGGGGTCCTTGCTAATGTGGTGTATCCATGGGAATGCTTATTATTATAAGAGGTTCTTGTCAAATACATTTTTGGTACTTTTTCATCTACTGGATGTTTTGAACATCAATTTGAAAATATTTTACCCTGTGTCTGCCAAATCTAAAGGACAGTTTGGTAAATCACTCTCTAAACTATATAAAGACAAAATGTTTCAACTTACGTTTTCTACAAGGCTAATCTGGTAATTCACAAAACCCATAGTTCTACAATGTAAACATAAATATTATTAACTTATACAATTCTATTCATCTATATTGGATTAAATGTTCTGTTAATAAGGTAATGCACAGTACTAGCTACTGAGCCAAACGACTGTCATCTTCATTAGTTCAACTGTATCTGCGTATAGAAGCTCATCACAATTTGGCTTGTTAACTATGGATATTTCTTCATATAAGAGAAACAGGTGACCTTCCCTTGACTATCTGGCCATTCTTCCCAGCCTGTTGTATGCCTTAATCACACCTGACCTTCTGGTCTTGAGGTGGAATGGAGATACACACACTGGAAAAGGCTAATAGAAGATCATTAATCACATTGGATGAAGACTTTCCAATATAGTTACTCTTGGGCCACCCATACACCTGTGAACAGCCGTTCGACCCTGCTTTATGAGTAAGCTCAATAGACTCATTGGTACCGTAAGATAAATTTTACTGTGATCAAACATCGTTTTATCACTAAAACCTTAAAAGGGGAATAGACATTACTTAGCATCCCCAAGAAAAAAAATTTACGACAAATGATAAAATATTTTATTATGCCTCATGATATTAAAATATGAAATATACCAGGTGTGGTGGCATACACCTTTAATCCCAACACTTGGAAGGCAGAGGCAGGTGACTTTCTGTGAGTTCAAAGTCAGCCTGGTCTACATAGTGAGTTCCAGGTCAGCTGGGGCTACAGGGAGACTCTGTCTCAAAAAGACCAATGTAATATATATANCCAAAATAAACCATTTCTTCCTAACGTTGTGCCTGCCAGAAATGTCAGAGCAATGAGTATGTCAGGAGAACTCTGATGCTTGAGCCCACGGGCCACTGGTGACACACATGAAGAGGGAATATATAATACATGTCAGAATCATTAAGACTTTTACCCATCCTTTGTTTTGCCTTTTCATAGTTGATATATTTAGTAAAAAATGGTATAGTACTATGATTTTTGATACTTAAAACTCCCTGGAGTTCATTAACCACAATTAAGTATAATCCAGTTTAAACTTCTGGATTTGAGGTAGGTATTGCCATGTATCTTATAAAATAAGCTACTATTTTTTGGGGCTGGAGAGATGGCCTAGCGGTTAAGAGTGCCGACCGCTCTTGCAGAGGACCGGGGTTCAATCCCCAGCACCCACATGGCGGCCGAAAACCGTCTGGACCTCCAATTCCAGGAGAACTCCAGTTCCAGGGGAATCCGAGACCCTCTTCTGACCTCCGCGGCATTGCACGACACGGGGGCACAAACTTGCATGCAGACAGTACATTCATACACATACATAAATAAATAAAATTAATAAAAAAATTAAAAAAATAAGCTACTATTTTTATATGTAACATAAATTTTGTTTAAGTTCATTGGTAAAATAAATAGAACTGGAAATGTACATGGTATTTTTTCAAAATAACAGGATCCTTGACTTGAAAGGATTAGACCCTTAAAGCAACTGGATATATTAAAAGGATATATTAAAAGGAAAAAATAGTAGCCAAAAGTATTGGTTCACTAGCTATTCTTTTTTTTTCTTTATACTAAAAGAATAAAGATTTTTATTAAGCATTATAAATTGCATTCAGTAGCCTCTGGATACACCACACCACAATCCATCGACAGTCGATTCATTCTTCACAATCCATGAGTTAGGGCATAACTCCCTTTAACTTAAAGAAAGATCCTACTTAGCTCTTGCAGGCAGCGGCTGGGGAATTATACCTTATTTCTGATCACTAATGGTTCACTAGCTATTCTAAAACACAAACAATCTTTACAAGATTTATTAAAAAGCCTTTGGTTTTTACTTAGGCTTTATTTACCAATGTAAATATCAAACACATTTTGGGGGTTTGATAACTATACCTGAGGGTTATACCAATATGGTTAGTGGGACCTAAAAGAACAATATTTTGTCTCTTGTTTTCCAAGGTCACTGAAGTATGGGGCTCCTCCAAACATGTTCTATAAATATAGTTAGTACCCTGACCTCTTGTCCAGAGAGGCCAAGGGGACCCACAAAATGGACTTAAATCAGTAGCCAATCTACACTCACTGAAGAGGGTCAACACTGAAGAAAAGTTTCTTCAATGCTTCCAAGAGAAGCTATGGTCAAACAAGACCTTTGACTTATCCTCACATAGATGGAACTGGTAAAATAGAGATTAATGGAGCCAGAGGCTCCTCCCAACCCCAAGTGATCTTAAAGATAAGAAAGTAATTGATTCATTTCGGCCAACTACATGGTCTTAAATGTCCAACAAGAAAATATAATTAAAATTAAGTTAATTAACATACTTATTTAAAAAATATTTTATTTTTGAAAATGTTATGTTTATGAGAGAATTGTTTGCATGTATATAGGAGTACCCGTGTCATGCGATCCCCTAGGAGGTCAGCAGAGGGCCTCAGTTCCATGGAACTGGAGTTGGGGTGGTTATTTGCTACCATATGGGTTCTAGGAATAAAACCTGGGTCCTCTGCAAGAGTAACCTCAGTGAGAGGAATCTATCCATCCCCAACATATTTCTTTAATATAAAGGATTGCAATTTCCAGGCATTTGGTTTAAATACAAATTCCTTAAAGATCTAGGAATACTAAACTGGCACCTGACAAGGATTTAATCGTTATGTGTACTTCTTACTCTGACTGAATGGACATCCCACCAGGATTGAAAAGAACAAGGGAATAACAGGCCTGACTTCATAGCTGAGAGCATACAAAAACTTGCACAAGGTATGCTTGTATTTGCACCTAGAGCCTTAAACTTACAGGTATCACAAGTGAATTCAAACTGAAGGAACCACAACTTAGACTGCAAAGCAACATCCTGATCAACCACTTCAAGTCATAGTATAAAGACAATGTATCAACAGAGCAATTCAGCCCTGCTCTGACTACCCTGGGACCTGGTCAGTCCACATACAGCAGAAGCTTGAGGAGACCACAACCCTTCTCCAGGGAGGCTGGCTGGTCTAAATGTCTTGTAAGGTAGTCATTCTCACTGTAGTACACTGTCACCCCTCACTTATAAACAGTTATGTATTTCTTACCATACACTTTGCCATAGGTATTTATTTTTTATTTTATTTATTTGTTTATTTATTTATTTATTTATTTATTTATTTATTTATTTATTTATTTATTTTTTGTCTTTTTCGAGACAGGGTCTCCCTGTAGCCCCAGCTGTCCTGGAACTTACTGTAGACCAGGCTAGCTTTGAACTCACAAAGATCTGCCTGCCTCTGCCTCCCGAGTGCCAGGATTAAAGGCGTGCACCACCACTCCCATATATTTTGTACAAGATTATCAAATCTAGACCCTTGTCCCCCACCCTATCCCCCCACCCCACCAGAGCTCACGTATTCTGCCAAAACATGCTTTTCATCTCTTTCTCAGTCTTTCTCAATATTCTCCATGTGGAAGTTGACTGTTTTGAGCAGAAGTTCACTGTTTCAGTCAGTTATTTGATGCAGTCCTTTCTATTGTTGCTGTTGGTTCCAATATGCATCACTCCCAACTGCTTGGAAAAAAGCTCAAGGGGCCATGAACAAGAAATACTTACAACTAGGTAACTAGCATCCACAGATGAGGGATACCATTCATCGTTTGTTTTTCTGGGACTGTGTTACTTTACTCAGCATGATGTCTTCTAGCTCCAGCCATTTTCCTGCAAAGCTCATGATGTCATCTTTCTTTACTGCTGCATAGAACTCCATTGTGTAGATGTACCACATTTTCTCTATCCACTCATCAGTTGAGGGGCATTTGGGTTGGTTCCAGCTCCTTGCTATTGTGAAGAGAGCTGAAATAAACATGGCCGTGCATGTATCTCTGCGGTGGGGTGAGTCTTGAGGGTACATGCCTAGGAGTGGTATGGCTGGGTCAGGTGGCAAGTTCATTCCAAGTCTTCCAAGGGTTCTCCACACTGCTTTCCATAGTGGCTGTACGAGTTTACATTCCCACCAGCAGTGGATGAGTGTTCCCCTTTCCCCACAACCTCTCCAGCACTTGGTATCATTTGTTTTCTTGATCCTAGCCAGTCTTATTGGAGTAAGATGATATCTTAAAGTGGTTTTCATTTGCATTTCCTTAATGATTAGTGATGTTGAAACACGTCGTAAAAGTTGTTTCTCGGCCATCTCTAAGTCCTCACTGGTGAAGTCTCTGTTCAGGTCTTTGCTCCATCTATTGAGTGGGTTTCATTGGTTTTCTTTATTTTTTTGAGTAGTTTAATATTCTGGAAATCAATGCTTTTTTTTTTTTTCTTTATCTGTTGTGATGGTTTCCTCCCACTCGTGGGATTTCTCTTCACTTCCTTGATGGTTTCTTTTTATGTACAGAAGGTTTTGAGTTAAATTAGGTCTCCATTTGTCAATTGTCATCTTATTTTCCTGCACAGCGGCTGTCTGATGTAGGGAAGTCTTTTCCGAGGCCTATGTCTTATGTGTCGGGCTGCAACTTTTTCGTCTATTCCTTTCACAGAGTTGGGGTTCACACTGAGGTTTTTTATCCATCTGGAGTTGACTTTTATACGGGGAGAGAGGTAGGGGTTTAACTTAGTTCTTCGACAAGTTGTGATCCAGTTTTGCCAACCACCACTTGCTGAAGATGCTGCTTTTTCCCATTGTGACTTCGCTTTCTTGTCCCCCTTTTGTCAAATTATGAGGTGGCTGAAATTTTTTGTGCTCAGGTTTGGATCTTAGTTTTGTTCCATTGGTCATCAGGTCTGTTTTTGTGCCAGTACCAGCAGCTGTTTTTATGACTATATGCCTGTAGATAGTTTGAAGTCGGGTATAGAGATCCCCCCCTGTATTGTTCTTTTCACTCAGGGTTGTTTTGTATTCTGTGTCTTTTGTTTTTCCAGATGAATTTAAAAGGAACTTTTTTTTTTTTTTTTTTCCATGTCTGTGAAGAGACTCTTGGGGATATTAAATCGGGAGTTGCATTGAATCTATACAAAGTTTGGGTAGAATGGACATTGTTAGCAATGTGAATTTTTCCCAATCCATGACATGGGAGGTTTTTCCATCTTCATATATCTTCCCTGTCTTCTTCATTCTCTCCTTAAGGGTTTTAAATTTTTTTTTTTTTTTTTTTTTTTGTAGAGATATTTGGTTAGTTTGGTTCCTAGGTATTTTATAGTTTCTGAGGCGAGGGTGGAGTGGGAAGTCTCCTTGAATTCCTTCGTCAGTTGCTTGCTGTTGGTGTAAAAGGCAACTAGATTGTTTTAGGTTATTTTGTATCCTCACTTTGTTGCGAAGCTGTTAATCTTTGCTAGGAGTTTTCTGGTGGAGTTTTTAGCATCCCTTAAGTAAACAATCAGAGCATCAGCAAGTAGGGATAGCTTAACGTCTTCTTTTCTAATTAGTACTCCTGTAATTTCCTTTTCCTCTTTCTTTGCCTTATTGCTCGAGCAAGTGTTTCAAGCAATATAGTGAAGAGGAGGGTGACAGGGGGCAGCCTTGCGGAGTTCCTAACCTTTAAAGGGAATGTTTCTGTCATTTCCTCCCCATTTTAGGGTGATATTGGCTGTGGGGTTTCTGTATATGGCTTTGGTTACATTGAGGAATGATCCCTCCAAGTCCAGTTCCCTCTAGGCGTAAGCATGAAGTGATGCTGGTTTTGTCAAAGGGTTTTTCAGCGTCAATTGAGATGATGGTGTGGTTATTTGTCTTGCATATCCATTTTAGTTTGGTTTTGTTGATGATGTTTATTTATTTTTGTATATTGAACCATCCCAGCATCTCTCTGGTATGACTACCACTTGGTCATGTTGGATGATCGTCTTGATGTGAGTCTGTATGAAATTTGCAAGTATCCTGCTTAGAATTTTAGCATGCTGAGTTCATTTAGAGGAGAATGGGTCTATATTTCTCCTTTTTTAGTGTTGTATCTTTGCCTGGGTTGGGTAATAGAGTGATGCTGCTTCATAGAAGATTTGGGAGAATTCCCTCGATTGTATCCTTCGTAAACAATTTTAGTAATAAGGGTTGGAGGTCTTTTTTTGAAATGTTTTATAGAGTTCTGCTGTGAAACTGTCTGGGCCTGGCTTTTTTAGTTGGGAATTTTCTTTATAACTTTCAGTTTCTTCATATATTATGCGTCTGTTTTAAGCTGTTGATCTCCTTTCGTTGTGATCGTTGGTGATTCCCAGGATGTTTTCAGAGTAGCGGTCGCATTTCTTTCTAGGTTTTCCAACTGGTAGAGTAAGTATTCTGAAGTAGTGCCCCTAGGATTTTATGGATTCTTCCTTGTCCGGTTGTTATATTTCCAGTTTCATCACGGATGGTATTAGATTTAGGAGTTTTCTTCCTTTCTTTAGGGTTAACTAGGTTTGAGGACTGTCTATCTTGTTTTTCTTTCAAAGAACCATTTTGGATTTCATTGATTTTTTTTTGTGTATTGTTTTCTTTGTTTCTATTATCATTGATGCGTCTCTGATTTTGTTATTTCTTCCAGTCCGTTGCATTTTAGGGTTCACTGTTGTCGCTCAAGTGCTTTTAGCTGTAGTGTTGTTGTTCACTTGTGCTTTTTCTGTTTTCATAATGTAGGCACCCAGGGCCCTAATAAACTTCCCTCTTAGGACTGCTTTTAAGGTATCCCATAGGTTTTGTTGTGTTGTATTGTCATTGTCATTCAGTTCCAGGAATGCTTTTATTTCTTTCTTTATCTCTTCCTTGACCCATTCATTATTCAAGAGTGTGTTGTTTAGTCTCCATGTGTTCTTGTCAGCAGTGGGCCTTATCCTGGTGTTGGTGTTGAGCTTTATTGCACTGTGGTCTGATAGAATGCATGAAATTATTTCAATCATTTTGTATTTGTGGAAATTTCTTCTGTGTCCCAGTATGTGGTTGATTTTGGAGAATGTTCTGTGGGGTGCTGAGTAGAAAGTGTATTCTCTGGTATTAGGGTGGAATATTTGGTAGAGGTGTATGGGGTCCATTTGGTGTATCATATTGTTCAGTTCAGATGTCTCTCTGTTTATTCTTTGTCCTGTTGATCTGTCCAAAGGGTATTGAAGTCCCCTACTATGAGTGTACTGGGGTTAGTGTGTGACTTGTGGTACTGGAGAATTGTCTTTATAAAGTTTGTTGCACCAGAGTTTGGTGCATGTATATTCATAATTGTGAAATCTTCTTGGTGAATTGTTCCTTTGATAAAAATGTAATGGCCATCTTTGTCTCTTCTGATTTCTTTTACTTTGAAGTCTGTTTTGTCTGATATTAAAATAGCAACTCCTGCTTTCTTTTTGGTACCATTTGCTTGGAATATTTTTTCCCATCCTTTCACTTTAAGGTGGTGCCTGTCCTTGAAGGTAAGATGTGTTTCTTATAGACAGCGTATCGATGGGTTCTGTTTCCTAATCCAATCTCCCAGTCTATGTGTTTTGATTGGGGAATTTAGTCCATTAATATTTATGGTTATGACTGATATGTTTGTGTTGCTTCCTTTTGCCTTATTATCCATTTGTAGTTTTGGTTTAGGTTTCTACTTCTGCAGTTATGCTTTTATTGATTTCTCTTTCTAGGTGCCTGGGGATGGTTGCTCCTTTCTTCTGTCCTTTGAATTGCTTCAAGTATTCTCTGAACGGTTGGTTTTTCAGACATGTATTCTTTCATCTTGTTTATGTCATGGAAGGTTTTTCTTTCTCCTTCAACTACAATCAACATTTTTGCTGGGTATAGTAACTGGCTTGGCATCTATTGTCCTTTAACACTGGGAATGCTTTGCTCCACGTTCTTCTTGCTTTCATAATTTGCACTGAGAAGTCAGTTGTAATTCTGATAGGTTTCCCCTTATAGGTCACTTGTTTTTCTCTTGTGGCTTTAAGGATTTTGTCTTTGTTTTGGGTGTCTAGCATTTTGATTATGATGTGGTGTGGAGAATTTCTTTTCTGATCTTGTCTGTTTGGAGGTCTATGTGCTTCTTTTATTTGTATTGGTTTGTCTTTTTTAGTTTGGGGAAATTTTCATCTATTACTCTGTTCTGATCTGTTCAATACCATTCTCTTGGGATTCTTCTCCTTTCTTTATTCCTATCATATGGAGGTTTGATCTTTTCATACTGTCCCACATTTCCTGGTTGTTCCACTTTTGTGTATTTTTAAATTTTTCATAATCTTTCCTTGAGGTTTTTAGTTGTTCTGTGTTATCTTCCAGGTCTGATATTCTTTGTTCTGCTTCCTCCATTCTGCTTCTGAGGCTTTTCCATTCATTTCCTCTTGATTGGATGAGTGCTTGATTTCCTTTTTCATTTCCTCTTCTGATTTCTTTAGTATTTCTACTTCCTTTTGGAGCTTCTCAATCTCTTCCTGTAGCTCTTTGCTTCACTGGTCGGTTTCCTTATATTTTTCAGCATGGGATCTTTTCAGTGTTTCCACTTCCTTCTGGAGTTTGTCATTCTCTCTCTCTAGGTCCTTCTTGAGTTCTTCATTCTCTTTTCTTAGTTCTTTGATTTGCTCTTTATAATCTTGTACTTCTTTGATTATGTTCACAATTGTGCTTCTGATATCTGTGTCCTGGGCCATCCTCTGGGGGATCCCACTGTAGGAATCTTCCACAGGGTTGGTAAAGCTTGATGTGGGATTATCCTGCCCCTTTCCCATGTTGTCTCTTATTCGTGTTCCTGGCATATGTGCTTCTCATTGCCTGTATTCCAATGTGAGTCCCAAATGCCTCTTCACTGGGTTGAAGGCTTGCTTTGCTTGCTTCCTTCAGATGCCTTCGTAATCCCAGTTGTTGGGGTGGTGGGTGGGGTGGTTGGGGTGTGGGAGTGGGGGTGTGGGGGTGTGGGGTGTGGGGTGTGGGGTGTTCTTTAGGCCCCGGTACCTGTGCTTCTGGTGGTCTTGGGAGATCTCTGATCTCAAGACTCACACAACCCCACCTTTTATACCAGCTGGGGGGATAACTCCGCCCCCACAGGCACAAAAGCCAGTTAAGCCAAAAACAACTAGATTAACTAGATAAAATCAAACAACAATCCACCTTGCTGAAGCATCCAGCTCCTACTTACTTACCTGCACTTCAGGAGGTCTTGGGAGATCTCCCATCTGCCATAGGTTTAATAAGAGTTGCTATTCTGACTGGAGTTACACTGAAAACATTCTGTTGGTACTCTTACTTTGCTTGTGTGGTATTTTAAGTATCCTCCATTGCTATTGCTATTAACCTGACCTCCAGAATGATGCTCCTTTGTTGTACTTCTCTACCCACCACTTTAACCAAGGCCAGTATCACCCTAAAAGGGTGCCAAAGTAGCATATTCACAAAGAGTCCATGCATTCCTTGTCAAAGGCCAATAAGTAAAGGGTATAACCAATCACAGGAGAATAGCAGTGCAGACCTAAAAAGAAATCAACAGTTGCAACCCTACCTCTTTATTTGAAGGATGGTTTTCTACTTTTAGAGGTTTTAAAGTCTTAATTTGATGTAGTAGTGCTAATGTTAGGAACCTGTCTGTTCCTTTCTTATTTGGTTTCCATTTGATGAAATGTATTGCTTTTTAAAAATATTATTATTTTTGTGTATGGGTATATTGTCTGCATGTGTGTTAGTGCACCCATATTGTGCAATGTCCACAGAGGTCACAGGAACAGGTTTGATTCCCTGGAACTGGAGTTATAGATGGTTGTTAGCCACCATATAGGAACCTGGAATCAAACTTTTACTCTGCAAGAGCAGTTGGTGTTCTTAACCACTGAGCCATGGCTCTAGCCCCAGAAATGTATTGCTTCTTATGTAAAAGTAACTACAGAAAGAATCACAACCAATGTCAGGGCATTATATAAAGCCAGTAATCAAAAAGAAAATGAGATGCTATAATTCAACTCTAAATTAAATAGAGTCTCAAAGGGAGAATTGATGTAGAGCCTGATGGAATATTCAAGGGAAATAAGGATTTTAATTCTTGTTTTCTCTCTCTCCATATGTCGATATCAACTTGTTAGCAGGATGTTTGCTGATGGACTTTGTGGCTGGAGCGCTGGCAGCCACCCAGTGGTTTTGTCCCCATTTACCTCAGATGGAAACTTCTGCAGAGATTTTCAGATGGGGGATTTTTTTTTTTAAATTTTATTTATTTCCGTATGTGTATGAATGTACTGTCTGCATGCAAGTTTGTGCACCCGTGTCGTGCAATGCCGCGGAGGTCAGAAGAGGATGTCAGATTCCCCTGGAACTGGAGTTCTCCTGGAATTGGAGTTTCAGACGGATCTTGGCCGCCATATGGGTGCTGGGGATCGAACCCGGGTCCTCTGCAAGAGCGGTCGGCACTCTTAACCGCTAGGTCATCTCCCCATCCCCCAGATGGGGGATGTTTTAAAACATTTGTTTTTCTTAATTATTATTGTCATTATTATTATTTCTGTCTTTTTGAGACACGGTTTCCTTGTAGCCCCAGCTGGCCTGAAACTCACTATGTAGACCAGACTGGCCTTGAACTCACAGAAATCCTCCTGGCACTGCCTCCTGAGTGCTGAGATTAAAAGCGTGCACCATCAAACTCAATTTTTTTCTTAATTTATATTAATTTGCCTGATTTTGAGGTTCTACTGATTGCAGATCAATAGGTAAGTCTCCTTCTCCCTGCAATGCGATGAGTAAGATATAAAATATATGTTGTACTTCTCTTCAGGGTTTTGAGACTGGAGCCCACTGCACCAGGCTGCCTCCTAAGTAAGATAGCTGCTCCCTGTACATTCCCGGTGTCCTGCCTGATCTCTCCTGCTACAGTTCCTCCAAGAACCTTATACTACACTCTGTGCCTGCCTCTCTCAGCACCCACCACACTGTTCCTGGGGAGGCATGAACAAACATCTACTCAGCCTACACAGGGACCCAATGACAGACCAAAGTAAGGATATCAGCAAAGTCTAACTTGGTGAAATAATGAGTTTTAGTTGGGTTACAGGAGTAGAAATGACTCAAAGCCAGCTGCATCTCCCAAAGTCCACCCCAACGAGGGCGACAGCTTATGAAAGCAGGAACCTGGAGTGTGCTGCACAGCCTGCAGGCAGCTCAGTGGTTTGGAGAGTCTTTTCTAGGTGGCTCTGTGCTTCTACCAGGGAGCTTAGCTGATCTGCCTCTTCCAGGAAGCTCAGCTAGTCTGAGGGTGTCTCTCATCCTTCCTTACTATTTATATGTGTGGGAAAGGAGGGGATCAGTGAATTTGCTCATTTCAGAGACTTGAAGCCTTGGAGCTGTTTACTTCATGATCTTAAGGAGCTTCTCTTCAAGTTTTACCTCAGGGGAAATTGCTACACAATAACATCTCAAGTGAGGCCAGCCTTTGTATGTTGTACATATATGCACATGCTGAGTGAGACATGTCTCCATATGTTGCACCTACGTGTGTCCTTGGTGAAGCATGCCTTCATGTGTCAGAAGAGTTGTGGAGACACTATAGAAGATTCTATGTGACCAGTATAAGGAGAGTCAGCTTATGAATATTCTCTGTCCAGTCCACTAGCCTCTTATTCCCTTAAGAATCTGTTAAAGAGAAGTGCCAGGCGTGAAACAGACTGTAAAAGGTACTGAAAGTATTCATTGTAAAACTGATGAGAGATTTTTTACAGGAAAATTTTTCCCTTTTAAGAACTTGGAAAAAAATTTTAAATAATTATTTTTGGTAGTTTCAGAAGGCCATTAAAATCTGTAATAAAAGTGCATCATTAATTTTGACATACTCATATGAGGTCTGTCATCTGTCTATGTATCTATCATCTAGCTATGTCATCTATCATATATCAAAAACAAAAACAAAAAAACCAAAGCAAACACTAAAGGCCCAACACTTCATGTAAGTAGACTCTCATTTCACAATGGACATCTGAAATGCAAAAGTCAAATTTATTTCTAGCTGAATGGCAATAAGCATTAGAAATGTACCCAATATAAGAGAGAAAAAAAACCACATGAGTGCAGATTCAGTAGAAGCCAGAAGAGGGTGCTAGGTCAACAGGAGATATAGTTACAGGTGGTTATGAGTGCTAGAAATGGAACTTGGACCTTGGACCTTCTGGAAGAGCAGGAATTGCTTTTAACCATTGAGCAATTTCTCCAGCTCCCCACATTTTTACTTTTTATAATTTTTGAAACAGGGTTTCACTATGTAGCCCTTGCTGACCTGAAATTCTCCAAGCATACTAGGCTGACCTCAAACTTCCAGAGATCAGCTTGCCTCTGCTACCCAAGTACTGGGATTAGAAACATGTGCCATCTACCACACCCCTAAATTAAAAACATTGTTATGAGTGCACAGAGCTTAGATCAAGGACTTCCCAGGACCACCTGAAGCACAGGTAGGAGCTGGATGCTTCATCTAGGCAGACTGTTTGGATAATTCTGTCTCTGGGTTGTTGGATAATTGTTTCATTGGTTTGTTGGATAATTAAATCATTGTCTTGTGTGGCTGTCTGGGTGGAGTCGCCCTGCTAGCTGGTATTAAAGGTGGGCCTGTTGCCACTGTGAGATTTGGATCAGGGACTTCCCAGGACCACTTGAAGCACAGAGTACCAGGGCTAAGCCAAGAATATCCACCCCCCCACCGCCAGAGGGAGTGTCCAAGTGGATTTTTTTGAGAAACCTTCAGAACAGAAAGGGAAGAGTGAGTTAGACTTCCAATATATAAACAAAATTGAAAGCCTGAAACCTAGACAAGTCAACATTCCATAAACAAGGAGAAAAAAAAATAAGGCATCTGAAGAAGGAGGAAATCAAAGTAAACCTTCAACACAGTGAAGAGGCATTTGTGATTTGCATCTGAATACTGGCAAAAAGGGAAACCCACATGCCAGGGACAGGATGAAGGGACAACATGGGAAAGGTGCAGGATAATTCCACAACAAACTCTATTATCCCTGTGGGAGATTCCTACCGTGGGATCCCCTTGGGGTGACCCAAGACGCAGATCTTAGAGGAACAATTGCAGACATATTCAAAGAAATCAAAGACTATAAAGAACAAGTCAGAGAACTAAGGGGAGAGAATGAAAAACTCAACCTAGAGAGAGAGAATGACAAACTCTGGAAGGAAGTAGAAAAACTGAAAAGATCCCATGTTGAAAAAGAAAAAGAAACCAACCAGTGAAGCAAAGAGCTACAGGAAGAGATTGAGAAGCTCCAAAAGGAAGTAGAAATACTAAAGAAATCAGAAGAGGAAATTAAAAAGGAAATAGAACACTCATCCAATCAAGAGGAAAGGAATGGAAAAAGCCTCAGAAGTAGTATAGAGGAAGCAGAACAAAGAATATCAGACCTGGAAGATAACACAGAACAACTAAAAAGCTCAAGAAAAGATTATGAAAAATTTAAAAATACTCAAAAGTGGAACAACCAGGATATGTGCAACACTATGAAAAGATCAAACCTCCATATCATAGGAATAGGGGAAGGAGAAGAATCCCAAAAAAATGCTATTGATCAGATCTTCAACAGAAAAGTAGATGAAAATTTCCCCAAATGATAAAAAGACAAATCCATACAAATACAAGAAATACATGGAACTCCAAACAGACAAGATCAGAAAAGAAGCTCCCCATACCATATCATAGTTAAAACACTAGATGCCCAAAACAAAGACAAAATTCTGAAAGCCACAAGAGAAAAACAACAAGTGACCTATAAGGGGAAAACTATCAGAATTACAACTGA
Source organism: Rhizomys pruinosus (assembly GCA_009823505.1). Taxonomy (NCBI): domain Eukaryota; kingdom Metazoa; phylum Chordata; class Mammalia; order Rodentia; family Spalacidae; genus Rhizomys; species Rhizomys pruinosus. The sequence goes on from VZQC01014537.1 coordinate 3,418,646, forward strand.
CTTCTCAGTACAAACTACGAAAGCAAGAATAATGTGGAGCAAAGCATTTCCACTGTTAAAGGACTATAGATGCCAACCCAGGTTACCATACCCAGCAAGAATATTGATTATAGTTGAAAGAGAGAAAAATCTTCCATGATAAACAAGATGAAAGAATACATGTCCAGAAAACTAACCCTTCAGAGAATACTTGAAGCAAGTCAAAGGACAGAAGAGAGGAGCAACTATCTCCAGGCACCTAGAAAGAGAAATTAATAAAAACATAACTGCTGAAGTAGAAACTGATACTAAAAATGCAAATGGATAATAAGGTGAAAGGAAGCAACACACATTTTTAAATTATAACCTTAAATATTAATGGACTAAACTCCCCAATCAAAAGACAGAGACTAGGAGATTGGATTAGGAAACAAAACCCATCTATATTCTGTCTGCAAGAAACCCATCTCCTTTTCAAGGAGAGGTACCAACTTAAGGTGAAGGGATGGAAAAAATATTCCAAGCAAATGGTACCAAAAAGAAAGCAGGTGTTGCTATTTTTTTTAATTTAATTTTTATTGATGCTTTGTGCATTTCGTACATCATTTTCCAATTCAGATCAGGCATTTTTCCCTTTCCCTTCCCCCCACCCCCACCCCATCCCAGATCATGTATTCTGCCATAACTGTCTTGCATCTTTCTGTTTTTTTTTTTTTTCCTTTTTTAGCTATAAGTGATAATCCATGAGTACAAGCATCCTTCGTGCAAAGCCAATCTACAGGCTGTTGTGCCCAAACCCCCACAGCCCCACCATCCAGTGGGGGTGACATGTTGTTTGTTCAATCAAGTTGATCAAATGAGTGTCCAGACTACATCACTGTAGTTTCACTATTCACCCCAATCGGAGCCTTTACATTCTACCATGCCCCCTCTTCCGCAGGTTGTTTCCTAGGCTTAGAAAAGGGGCACAGGTGGATGAGAAGTAAAACAGTCCACTCTCTCTGGAGCTGTTGACTTGGACTCTGGTCAATTCTGACTGTTTCCTTTCATGGGCTGACAGTTTGTCCAGGAGTAACCTTTCGATTCTACTAATGAAGCACAAGCAATTAGATATATAGGTATTTAAGCAGCACTAATAGTTATGGTAGGTTACTTTGGCATAGACACATATGTTTGGATGATATGTTTATCCATGAATTACATTTTTCCCCCCTGTTAAGGTGTTGCTATTTTAATATCAGACAAAATAGACTTCAAAGTAAAAGAAATCAGAAGAGACAAAGAGGGCCATTATATCTTTATCAAAGGAACAATTGAGGGGCTGGAGAGATGGCCTAGTGGTTAAGAGCGCTGACTGCTCTTGCAGAGGACCCGAGTTTGATCCCCAGCACCCACATGGCAGCTGAGAACCGTCTTTAACTCCAGTTCCAGGGGAATCCAACACCCTCTTCTGACCTCCGCGGCATTGCACGACATGGGTGCACAGACCTACATGCAGACAATACATTCATACACATTAAAAAAATAAATAAATAAAAAAAATATTTAAAGGAACAATTGACCATGAAGATTTCACAATCATCAATATATATGTACCAAACTATGGTGCACCAAACTTTATAAAGAAAATTCTCCAGGACCTCAAGGCACAGATTTACGCCAGCACACTCATAGTAGGGGACTTCAATACCTCACTAAGTCCTTTGGACATACAACCAGACAAAGAATAAACAGAGACATCTGAACTGAACAATACGATACAGCAAATGGACCTCACAGACATCTACCAAATCTTCCACCCAAATACCAAAGAATACACTTTCTACTCAGCACCCCATAGAACATTCTCTGAAATCAACCACATACTGGGACACAGAAAAAAAAAAACCTCAACAAATACAAAAAGATTCATGCATTCTATCAGACCACAGTGCAATAAAGCTCAATATCAACACCAGGATAAGTGCTACTATCTACAACAACACATGTAGACTCAACAACACTCTCCTGAATAATGACTGGTCAAGAAAGAAATAAAAGCATTCCTTGAATTGAATGACAATGGTAACACAACACAACAAAACCTATGGTATACTTTAAAAGCAGTCCTAAGAGGGACGTTTATATCCCTGAGTGCCTACATCAGAGAAACAAAAAGAGCACAAGTGAACGACCTAACACTGCAGCTAAAAACACTTGAAAGACAACAACAAATGAACCCTAAATGCAACAGACAGGAAGAAATAACAAAAATTACAGCAGAAATCAATGAAATAGAAACAAAGAAAACATTACAAAAAAAAATCAATGACTCCAAAAGTTGGTTCTTTGAGAGCATAAACAAGATAGACCTCTATCCTAGTTAACAAAAAGAAAGAAAGCAACTCCAAGTCAATAGAATCTGTGATGAAAGGGGAAATATCACAACAGACAATGAAAAGATCCAGACAATCATATATGAATAGTTCAAAAATTTATACTCTAATAAGTTTGAAAACCTAGGAGAAATGGATGAATGTCTGAAATCCTGGGAATCACCAAAGCTTAACCAAGAAGAGATTGACAGCTTAAACAGACCCATAATCTATGTAGAAATTGAAGATGTAATAAGAAACCTCCCAACTAGAAAAAGCCCAGGCCCAGATGGTTTCATGGCAGAATTCTATAAAACATTTCAAAAAGACTTACAACCATTATTACTCAAATTGTTCAGAAGTATTCAAGCAGAGGGAAATCTCCCAAATTCCTTCTATGAAGCCAGCATCACTCCAATACCAAAACCAGGCAAAGATACAGTCAAAAACTATAGACACATCTATAGTTCTGAAACTCTTGTTTCTGGGAGTTTTCTGGTGGAGGTTTTATGAACACAGATGCAAAAATTCTCAACAAAATACTTGCAAACTACATACAGACCCACATCAAACAGATAATCCATCATGATCGAGTTGGATTTATACCGGAGATGCAGGGATGGTTCAACATATGAAAATCAATAAATATCATAAAACACATAAATGGACTGAAAGACAAAAACCACACACCTCAATTGACTCAGAAAAAGCCTTTGACAAAATCCAGTGTCCCTTCATGCTTAAAGTCCTACAGGGAATTAGATCGGAGGGATCATTCCTCAATGTAATCAAAGCTATATACAGGAAACCTATAGCCAACATCATCCCAAATGGAGAAAAGACAGAAGCATTCCCCTTAAAGGTAAGAACTTGGCAAGGCTGCCCCCTATCACCACTCCTCTTCAATATAGTGCTTGAAACACTTGCTAGGGTAATAAGGCAAGAAAAGGAAATTAAAGGAATACTAATTGGAAAAGAGGAAGTCAAGCTATCTGTCTTTGCTGATGATATGATTGTTTACATAAGGGATGCTAAAAACTCCACCAGAAAACTCCTTGAAATGATTAACAGCTTCAGCAAAGTGACAGGATATAAAATTAACCTAAAAAAAATCAGTGGCCTTTCTTTACACCAACAACAAGCAACTGAAGAAGGAATACAAGGAGACCTTCCCACTCACAATAGCCTCAAAAACAATAAGATACCTAGGAACAAATCTAACCAAAGACACCAAAGATCTCTATTAAAAAGAATTTAAACCCCTGAAGAAGGAAAATGAGGAAGACATCAGAAGATGGAAAGACCTCCTATGAGCATGGATTGGGAAAATTAATATAGTAAAAATGTTCATTCTACCCAAACTAATATACAGATTCAATGCAATCCCAATTAAAATTCCCAAGAGTTTCTTCACAGAAAAAAAAAAAACTTTAATTTCATATGGAAAAACAAAAGACCCTGAATAGCCAAAGCAACCCTGAGAGAAAAGAGCAATACGGGGGCGGGGGGATCTCTATACCAGATTTCAAACTATACTACAGTGCTATATTCATAAAAACAGCTTGGTACTGGCACAAAAACAGACCTGTTGACCAATGGAACAAAACTTAAGATCCAAACTTGAGCACATACAATTTCAGCCACCTCATATTTGACAAGGGGGCCAGGAAGACACAATGGAGGAAAGATACCATCTTCAGCAAGTGGTGTTGGCAAAACTGGATCACTACTTGTAAAAGAATAAAGTTAAACCACTACCTCTCGCCCTGTACAAAAGTCAACTCCAGATGGATCAAAGACCTCAGTGTGAAACCTCAAACTCTGAAGGTGATAGAAGAAAAAGTTGGCAGCAGACTACAAGAGATAGGCCCAGGAAAAGACTTCCTAAATCACACAGCAGCTGTGCAAAGAATACATTGACAATTGACCTTATTAAACTCAAAAGCTTCTGTACATTAAAAGAAACAAACAAGGAAACGAAGAGAAAACCCACAGAGTGGGAGGAAACATTCACTGAATATACATCTGAAAAAGCATTGATTTCCAGAATATATAAACTACTCAAAAAACAAAGAAGAAAGAAAACAAATGACCCACTCAATAGATGGAGCAAAGACCTGAACAGAGACTTCACAAGTGAGGAATTAGAGATGGCTGAGAAACACCTTAAGAAGTGTTCAACATCACTAATCATTAAGGAAATGCAAATCAAAACCACTTTAAGATATCATCTTACTCCAATAAGACTGGCTAGGATCAAGAAAACAAATGATACCAAGTGCTGGAGAGGTTGTGGGGAAAGGGGAACACTCATCCACTGCTGGTGGGAATGTAAACTCGTACAGCCACTATGGAAAGCAGTGTGGAGAACCCTTGGAAGACTTGGAATGAACTTGCCACCCGACCCAGCCATACCACTCCTGGGCATGTACCCTCAAGACTTACGCCACCACAGAGATACATGCACGGCCATGTTTATTCAGCTCTCTTCACCATAGCAAGGAGCTTGGTGGAACCACCCATGGGCCCTCAACTGACAAGTGGATACGAAAATGTTGGTACATCTACACAATGGAAGTTCTATGCAGCAGTAAAGGAACAGTCGTTTAACGGAAAGATGGAATCCATGAACTTTGTAGGTAAATGGACTTGACCTAGAAGATTTATGTAAATGAGTAACATACTCGAAAAAACAAAACAAACAAATGGAATCCCTCATCTATGGATGGCTTAGCACCCAATTTTACCTTACTTGTAAGTATTTTCTGTTCAGGGCCTCCTCGAGCTTTGTCTACGTTGTTTGGGAGTGCTGCCTATTGGATTCTTAAGAACAACAAACGAAAACAGAAAGACCTGCATCAAAGGACTGACTGATAAATCGGCCGAACTTCTCATCGAAAAAACGAAACAGTATACTTCTGCACCGACGAAACGATCTGAGTAAAATGATGAAAAAAACATGTTTGAAGCCCGGGCGGGTGGCGCTAACACGCCTTTAATCCTGCACTTGGGACGCGCAGAGAAGAGGAGGCCGGCGGAATTTTGGGAGGCAGGCCAGTGCCTGGTCTACCAGAGTGAGTTCAGGGACCAGCTGGGTCCTACAGGGAAGGTACCTGTCTCGAAAAGGACCAAAACAACAAACAAAAAAAAAAAAAAAAAAAAGAAAAACATGTTTGGCAGAATGCATGAGCTCTTGTGGGGTGGGGGAGTAGGGAGGGGGCATGGGTCTAGATTTGATTTTTAATATAATCTTGTTTAAAATATATATAAATAAAATTTAAAAATTATTATTAATGATTTCTTGTGTGTGTGTATGTGTGTGTGTGTGTGTGTGTGTGTGTGCGCGTGCATGAACATACATGCCTTGACACACATGTGGAGGTCAGATGACAACTTTGGGGAGTTGGTTCTCTTCTTTCCTTGTGGATTCTGGGAATCAAACTCAGGTGGTCAGTTTGGTGCAGCAAGCATTTCCACCCACTGAACCATCTCACCATCTCTAAAATATTTTTATAGCATTCAGTTTACAAGTGCTGTTTGGAATTTTCTCTTGCTACAAAACTTAAGGCATGTTCCACTATACTTATATGTCCCAAGTCCACAAGGGGGGAGAGTTTGCTGAAGATATGATGAATGGAACCATCCCTTAAATCAAGCGAGGAGTCCTGCAGCTTAGCGTCTCTCCTCTGTGGACAGTCAGCTATTCATGCTCAGGTCGTGTCTGTCATGTGCTTGGTAAAGGCATAGTGACCATGGGGTGTCATATCCTGTGGCAGGCACATGTTGTTTTCACATCCTACTTCCTGTTGCTTAGTACCAAGAGTAAATTCCCTCTTCCCAAATGCAGAGTCCCTGGGAATGGTCGTTTCATCATAATTTCTGTGGTGTCAGAAACATTTAAACAAAAAGACATCTTTTTTTCAGGGTTTTGTTTCTTTTTCATCTTTAATGAGTGATGGGAGGCTAGAGTTCAGCTGGTGACGCCATGTATAAACTTGTCACAGCGGCATGCACCTGGATCCCCAGCTCTGGAATGGAGACAGACAGAGGGATCCCTCAAGTTCTTGGTTCAGCCAGCCTAGCCTAACCGATGGTCTTCAAGTTTAGTAAGACACCCCATATCAAAAACTATGTGAGAGCAACTGAAGAAAGCTTCCGAAGTGAACTCCTGTCCACCCACAATGCACACATAGGTACATACACCACACCCCACATGCCCCATACTTCCACCTCCACACCCCCAAACACCCACACTGCACACACATACATTTACACACACATGTATACATGCACATGAACACATATAGGTACCTACACCATATACATATACACGTAAGGAGATACACATAGGTACATACACCATAGATAATGCCAGTGCACACATACATACACACATACTACATACTGCATAGACACATACACATATAGATACATATACCACACACACACACACACACACACATACACACACACTGATTGATTCAGTTGTTATTCAGATTCTCATGTAACTGTAGATTCAGTTTTGTAACATAAATCAGAGGCTTCAGGTCAGGGCAAAGGGAAAATTCTCAGGAGAAAAAGACAGTAGCACTTAACTTGAAGCTCTTTTGTGGCCACACGATGATGCTCTGCACAGTAGGGCACTTGTTTCTAAAAAAGTATGCTTTGAGCTGGGCGTGGTGGCGCACGCCTTTAATCCTAGCACTCGGGAGGCAGAGGCAGGCGGATCTTTGTGAGTTCAAGGCCAGCCTGGTCTACAGAGTGAGTTCCAGGACAGCCTGAGGCTCCAGGGAGACCTTGTCTCAAAAAAGAAAAAAAAAAAAAAAAAAAAAAGTAATGCTTTGACTTTTTTTTTTTTTTTTTGAAGAATAGGGTTCTCCTGTAGCCCTAGCTGGCCTGGAACTCCTCTGTAGACCAGGGCTTGGCCTTGAACTCACAGAGATCTGCCTGCCTCTACCTCCCAGTGGCTTAAGGATTAAAGCCATGTGCGACCAGGCCCACGCTTAAACGATGCGCTCTTTCAGGCCATGTGGGTGCTGGGATTGACTCAGCGTCCTCTGCAGAGAGCAGTCGGTGCTCCTTAACTCCGCTGAGCAATTTTGCGCCAGCCCATTTTGGATCTTCTTTTAAAAAGAAAATAAAATTATTCCATTTTATTTTTATTTTAGATGTCATGCGGGGTATTTGCCTGCATGTATGGTAAATGAGTCTCCCACAAAATGCCTACTGGCAGCTAGTAAGAAGCGTTGGATGTCCCGGAATTCCAGGTACAGCTCTTAGCTGTTTTTTTTTTTATTTTTTTTTTTTTTTTTTGGTCTTTTCGAGACAGGGTCTCCCTGTAGCCCCAGCTGTCCTGGAACTCACATTGTAGACCAGGCTGGCCTTGAACTCACAAAGATCCGCCTGCCTCTGCCTCCCAAGTGCTAGGATTAAAGGCGTGCGCCACCACGCCCGGCAGCTCTTAGCTGTTATGCTGATGCTGGGAACCTCAGCTGAGTCCTCTGTAACAGCAGTGAGTGTGCTTAACTGTTGAGCAGCTTCTCCAGCCCCAGGACACTTTTTCTCAGGCCAAATGAGGACTTTTTTTTATAACTAAGAACATAGAAGTTTTACATTATTGTCTCTTAAATCATTCATCAGACATCTTGCATCTTTGTATCATAATTGAAAACTTTTTCATAAACATACGTTATGTCATAACTTATGAAGTCCACAGGAGAGGATATTGAAATTTGCATAAAACATGTTCATTTCATTTTATATTTGTTAGAGGTAATGCAGTCCTGGTACTCACATGATTAAATTAGTGAGGGCAATTTAGAGGAGGATACAATCAAGACATTAAACCTGTCAGCAGTTGGTTAGCTAAACGACTGACTGTGGCAGACCCGTGGGAGAGTTAGAGGTTTTATTTTATCACGGTTGGTCTGCAGCCTCGTTTTGCTTTTCATTAACATTGGATGTTTTTGTTTTGCTTCTTTTTCTGCTGCTCTTTTGAAAGCAGAATTCTAGGGGCTTTAAAAATAGCCGGCAAATCATGAAAAATTAAGACACCTCATGGGAAAGTGTTTTGGCTTCAGAATTCTCTAAAGAGAGGGGAACATGATAATGACTAATTAACTTTATTGAGACTTGCTCAGTTATATCTGGCACTATTTCAACAGCCAAAACTAAGTAAGAAAATGCCATAAGGAAGCCTGCTACTTTGTAAGCTAATTAAAAATATTAAAATAAAGATGAAAAAAGCCCAACTTTCTTTTATACCTTTCAAAGGATAGTGTTTATTTATATCTTGGGAGTGTTTATCATCTTGGGAGATGACAGGGACACGAGGACACAATTTTGGGCACATTGCACTGTGCTTGTAGGTGCCTGGATGTGGTAGTTACTAATCCCAGGAAGAAACCGGTTGCGAAGAGGATACTCGAGTGGGGGTCACTTCAGTAACAGTCTGCGGAAACATGACAGAGACTGCCATTCCAATTCATTCTATACAATGGGCAGCCTATAAAGGCTCAGTACAGACAGTGCCTGCACTATATGACATCAGCCCCCAGTAGCCAATACCAGACCCCGGTACGATCACTCATCGCTCCCACCTCAAGGGGTGGACCCAGAAGCCTCCTGCCTGGCTCCAGGTCCTAAAGCATGCTAGCTGAAATGTTAGCTCACATGCCCATGCTCAGACACACCCACATCCAGACAAGGAAGGGAAAATGGGAGTCCACAGTATTATTTGTGGAGGGAAGAATGAATTATCAGGCTCAACTTTGGATAATCACCTAAGTCCTGGAACCACTGTACGTTGGGGGAGCATGCTTAATTAAGGACTGGGGACAGAGAAGGACTCTAGGAGCTATGATAATGCTATCTGTGCTATCACAGTGCAGTACCTGAAGAGTCCACTGAGATGTCTGCATGGAGCAGTGCTTTCCATGTGTCAAAGTGCAAGGCCATACATTTCATTGTTATGTTATTTAATACTCACACTATGTCTTTAAAGAGCCTCTTGTTATAACCAGGAATTCCTCAAATCCTGCTCGACAGATCTGGTTAACACAAACCCAGATTGGACCACTGTTATGAGCATGGATTTAAGTCCAAAGGAATCCAGGACACAAACATTATAATGCAATATAATTTTATTAATTCCCATGCAGGTTAATTCTATAATTCTAATTCTGTCCTTTTAGCCTAACTCCCCAAGGATGCTCACTTACTTCTCAGCCTCTTGGAAGCTGCAGCAGTGGTCCATGCTAGGGAGTTTCCAAGAAGCAGATGGGTGATTGGCTGGAGCAGATTTCTCTTGGACCAGGGGCTGTGGCAGCTCAGGCAGGCCCAGTCTGTGAACTGGGCAGCATCGGGTGACAGCATCTGTGATCCCACGACAGGCAGCGTGTAGGTGTGTTCTTAGCTTCAGGCATCTCACAGGGCAGGAGTTCCTGGAAAAGGGGTGTGAGATGAGAGGTTCTGCATCTCACAAACAGGTTCAACCCCTCCTCCCCTGACAGGGGCAGTAAGAATGAAATCAGTTTTTCAGTTTCCAGCTTAAGTAGCTGCTAACAGGCAGGATGAGTGAACTTGGTCCCAGATGTTGATCTAGGGCTTGTACTAGGGTCCCCATCAATGGATAGGTGATTATCTATCTATCTGAAATTCATGCCCAGGTTATGGTGGTGGGTACTCCTTGTCTGCTTATCTTGTCTCTTGTGTCTGTGTGATTAATAAACCATGCAAGTTTGGCTTCCAGTGCCTGGGCCCCTTCTTGTGCTCTCACCTGGTTATATGAGCAGCCTTGAGTGTAATTCAGTTTCTGACCAAGCTAAATTAACATTCTTATTCTCTAAAGTTACAGCACTTGAAATCCACATATTTACTAATATTATTTATTATGTTCCTTACAAGCACCCTTTAGCTCTTTCCTATGCGGTAGAGCAAGATGCTTTCTTCATGGGGCTGTGTGAGGGCTTCCAGAGTAAGGTTGTCTCTGGGCCTCCTTTCTGCTTCTTCCACCATCAGGGATGTGGTCAGCACTGTCTGCAAAGAAATAGAAAGCAGGGCGATGGAAAACTGACTTATACAGAGCAAGAAGATTTATTAGGGAATAAATAAAATAAACCCCAAAGAGCACCCCTCTCATGGCCCCAGATGGTCATCATCCAGAGGAGAGCACATTCTCCCTTACAGACTCAGGGTTTTTTATATTTTTTTCCCTTCTGAGAAAGGGATTTAAGACCCAAGTTGTGTCATCTGTGGTAGGTGCAGGGTGGGTTGCCCCATTATGAGGAGGCTCAGTCCTATGGGACTCTGGTTCAGAGAGTGCTCTGTGATTGGGATTGAGTCATGTTAGAGGAGCCAGTGGGGGACGGGCTGCTACTTTCTGGGAAGGCACTGGAGGGTGGTATCAATGTGGGAAGCCTTCAGGACCCAGGACCTCTCCATCGCCCCAGACTCTGCGGGCTATTGCCATCATGTCTGACTGATTCCCACTGACTGATGGGGTGAAGAGGGTCATGCATATCCATTATGAGGAAGATGGATTTTATATGGTCCTTAGCAGTGGCTTAAAAACTTGCTGTGCCCCAATTAATCAAGAATCTCTGTACTAGACTTGAAAACATGATCAAACTGGGTGTAGCAGGGTAATTATGGTCAGTGAGATAAAAGCAGGGGGTAGCCAAGGGGACAGGTGACAGAAAGCCCCTTGGGAGATGTTCCCTCCCTGTCAATGAAAAAGCAGAACTTGCACCTCAAAGGGGATAAGAGATAGATTATTCTGGAGCCAAATATGAAAGGCGATGGCTCAGGAACACAGATTCAGGCTACCAAAAATTCCATGTTTCAGCACGATAACAGTTTTGTTAGAGTATCAAATAGCCCCATAATATTTACTGGTCAAGGGTATACAACCTCAGGGCTGGAGAGATGGCCTAGCAGTTAAGAGCAGTGACTGCTCTTGCAAGAGGATCTGGGTTCAATTCCCAGCACCCACATGGTGGCTGAGAACCATCTTTAACTCATTCCAGGGGAATCTGACACCCTCTTCTGATCTCCAAGGCATTACACGACATGGGTGCACAAACCTACATGCAGACAGTACATTCATACACATAAAAATAAATAAAAATTTAAAAAAGTCAAAACTTTGCAATTCAAATGTTAAAACTAACTACAGGAAAAGATTTGTATGTTCCAACAGTTCAAAATATCACCAACTTAATGGCTGAGAAAGAAAAGATATGGCTTTGCATTGTGTAGGATGTATCAGGAAGTGCCAGCAGAAAGGTTGGCCCATCTGAACATTGAAAGGAAGAAAAGCCTCAGATTGCTACAGACATCAAACCCCTCAGTGGATCCTACTTGTAATAACTATTTATAATGAGTCCTAACAAAACTTACCTTCTAGGTGCCACAAGGTTTTAATATGAGAGACTTTCTTACCTCCCCCCATAGAACAAGGAGAAATATGATGATGATGAGGTTGTTCTCTAACTGTAAATTGGAGCCAACTGTTATAGAGGTAATCTCTTATAAAACTGGTAAAACTGCCTTCTTTTTTTTTTTTTTTTTCTGTATGTGTATCAATGTACTGTCTGCATGCAGGTCTGTGCACCCGTGTCGTGCAATGCCGCGGAGGTCAGAAGAGGGTCTCGGATTCCCCTGGAGCTGGAGTTCTCCTGGAATTGGAGTTTCAGACGGCTCTCGGCCGCCATGTGGGTGCTGGGGATCGAACCCGGGTCCTCTGAAAGAGCGGTCGGTGCTCTTAACCGCTAGGCCATCTCTCCAGCCCCCAAAACTGCCTTCTTTAATTGACTAATAGACATAGGAACTGTGAAAAGGATTATTCTCTATTCGGAACCAAATATAATACTAAAGTCTCCTTAAGCTATGCACATAAGCAAAATTTATTAATACAGGAGAGCTCTGATATCAGCAATGGATTATTCTACCAAGGAGATGTTGGCCAGGAGATCCAAGCCCCCCCCAAAAGGTAAAGGCCTCTTGCCTGTAAACTGGGATACCTGCAAGAAGAAAGGTGGTAAGGCTCTGCTGTCGAAGACCTGATGTAAGCATGGGAAAGATGTATTGAGACCACATGTGCAAGTGTACAGTTGGTCTCTGGAATGCCAGAGAGTGTTACCAAAGGCCAATAAACCAATAAAGCAAATATAGGTTTCCTTGAGTCAAGCAAGACTCCTCCGTTAGCACCAGCTACACCTCACCTGCCCGGAAATACTGTGCAGCAGTGGCAGCCATATGCCCGTGCATCCCAAATCTAATTGTCTATTAGCTCTCTCCTTGGAGGAATAACCCATGGCTGATGCCACAAGCTTACATCCTCTAGTGGTTAGGAGATGTTATAAGCCACAGTAAGACCCTGTCATATTTTACAGAAAAAATGTAATTCATGGATTAACATACCATCCAAACATCTGTGTCTATACCAAAGTAACCTACCATAACAATTAGTACTGTTTAAATACCTATATATCTAATTGCTTGTGCTTCATTAGTAGGATTGAAAGGTTATTCTTGGACAAACTGTCAGCCCATGAAAGGAAACAGCCAGACTTGACCAGAGTCCAAAATGACAGCTCCAGAGAAAGTAGACTGTTTTGCTTCTTGTCCACCTGTGCCCCTTTTCTAAGCCTAGGGAACAATCTGCAGAAGAGGGGGCGTAGTAGAATGTAAGGGCTGCGATTGGGGTGAATGGTGAAACTACAGCAATATAGTCTGGACACTTATTCAATCAACTTGATTGAACATACAAGGCCCCCCCCCCCAGCTGGAAGGTGGAACCCTTGGGCTGTGTGGGTTTGGGTACAGCTGCTTGCAAATTGGTTTTACATGAAGGATGCTTGTACTCATAAATTATTACTTATTGTTAAAAAATGAAAAAAAATTAAAGAAGTAATAAAAAAAAGTTAAAAAAAGTGTATAACCTCTATAGTCTGTCTATTGGAAGACCCACCTTTCCAGTTTCACTTGCCAATCATTTGATCATAGGAGCACCCCTAAGAAGGCAGGTTCACAATAAGTCATGCTAAACAGATGGGCAGAATACCTAGTGTGTTAATCAGATGGTGAACTTTCCCTGCGTGGAGTCCCACCACCTGCTTCAGTGTTTCTTGACCTAGCCACTGACATGTAGGTCTCTCTAAGTCTGCCGCTTTTCTGAGTTCTTTGCGAAAGCATAACCTCTCCTTTTCTTCTTCATATCCCTTTTCTAAACATGCTTTCTTTAGCACTTTGGGATGCCTTAGAATCTTTATTTCTTTACTTTTTCTCTGAAGCGTCCTTCTCTCTGCCGTGTGGCTATAAGTTGGCCTTGTGTCTGACGTCCATGCGGGCTCTAAACCTGCATGGCCTCGTGGCTTTTTCTCCTTCTGCCCTTCATTCTCCTCCTCAAGACAGCTGCTAAGATTACCAGCTTGTTTGCCCTGAGGATTTTTCTTTAAAATTCAAATAAAATTGCCCTAAAGCTTCCATTTGGGTCCATTCTTAAATCCTTTTATGAATGAGCCCTCTAAGGGATGCTCTTTCTCCCCTATACTGGTTACATTAAATTTTTATAGTAACAGAACTGAGAAAATTGATAAATTAAGACACTTTCCAAATACACTGGTTGACAAGTAAGAGGCAGATAGAGCAAAACAGAAATCTCATCTACAGGATATTTGATGGCAGGAACTGTTTCTTTTGTGTTAATATATTCTATTCCTCCAAGCAAATTGAGCAACATTAATGCTATATTCCTCATGATCTGAACACTACCATGCTCTTATATTACGAATCCCTAGACAGGTCCTAGAACTAACCTACCATTTATTTTCAGACTATGGATTTTTGGTATATGATAGTGGACATGTATACATATTACAGTGTAACATGAAGTTAAAATGGAAAAAGGTGAATCAAGAAATATGATATGGAAATAACACACAGTTTGTTTTCCAGAAGATATAATTTTAGTATAGATGTGATGTAGCAGGCTGGTGTAACTTAGCCTTTCTGGGTGCTTAACAACCATACTTAATACCCATACCAATTTGGCTGAGGGACCTAAGGGATAACTTTGTTCCTTGCTCTCAGAGATCAACTAAGTCTCAGGGGAATATGCATGGGGGCATCTCCTGAAATGTCCTGCAAATGTGAGTCACCAGTCTTCCTGTGCAGGGAGGTCTTGGAGATCCACTGATGGGACTCCAGCTGGTGTCCACCCTATAAAGAGGAAAGTCTGCTCATGCTTCAAAAAGAGAAGCCTGGTCTAGCAAGACCTAACTGTGTCCTCGAGTGGATGGAACTGGTGGTTGAAAAACCGAAAGGAGTCAGGGACTCCCCCCCCCCCCGAAAAAAAACCTGAGTGACCCTTGAGGACCAGATCCTCAACTGACCTTGAGAAAACAGAAACCTAGCTTAATCTGGGCTGACTATATGGACTTAAGCATCCAAAAGGAAAGTATAACCAGAAATAAATAATCAATAAGGTCTGAGAAATTGTACTTCAGATATAAAACTTGAGAATCCTTCAAACCTTCAATGTCAGATGGGGACTACTAAGATATCCAGCTTGTAGACTGAGTGGCTACTGGGACTTCAGCCTGTTCAGAGTGTAGACTGCCGTTGTTTGACTACCCATGCTATGTCATGGAGGCCAGTGCAGGATGATCAAGACAGGACACACGCTTGCTGGACCTCATTTGGGTGACCATGGTGGGGAGGGATCCCAGTGTGGAGCAAGATTGATGGTTGTTTGTGTTTGCCAAGGAGGAACCTTCAAGTTCTTCCTTGGGGAATACATGACATCTTTTGGTAAAAAAAAAAAAGGATTATATGTAACAGTTAAAAATATTTTGTTAAGTGGCTGGAGAGATGGTTCAGCAGTTAAGAGCACCGACTGTTCTTGCAGAGGACCCAGGTTCGATTCCCAGTACCCACATGGCAGCTAAGAACCATCTTTGACTCCAGTTCCAGGGGAATCCGACACCCTCTTCTGACCTCTGCAGCATTGAACGACACAGGTGCACAAACCTACATTCAGACAGTACACTCATACACATAAAAAATAAATAAAAATTAAAAAAAATTGTAAAATAATATTTTCTCTCCACCCCCTTTTTTTTTGGTTGGCTGGCCTTGAACTCACAAAGATCCACCTGTCTCTGCCTCTCAAGTGCTAGGATTTAAGGTGTGTGCCACCATGCCTGGCAAAATTTTCTCTTTTTATTGATTCATGGTACAACTATTCATAATTTATCTTTATGTAATCCTATGGCATGTGCTATCATATAGGAATATTAATATTCATATTAAAAAAAGAATGTAAAGTTATACTTTTTTTTTTTTTTGTCTTTTTTGAGACAGGGTCTCCCTGTAGCCTCAGCTGGCTTGGAACTCACTCTGTAGACCAGGCTGGCCTTGAACTCATGAAGATCCACCTGCCTCTGCCCCCCAAGTGCTAGTGATTAAAGGCGTGTGCGGGGGGAGCCCCCCCCCCGCTAAAGTTATACTTCTTTTTACCTGAATGCAGCTTTACTGTTAAAATGTGAATCTCTAAATGTGCTTGGGGGGGATGAGGGGTGGGTATGGATGGGGGAATGAGTCTAAATTTGATTATGAAATGTTGTATGAAATGCGATCAATAAAACTAAAAAAATATTCTATTAATCTAAAAATACGAATTCAGAAACAAAGGTTGTTAAGAAGGCTCTTTGGGAGCTAAAGATAGCTAAGATAGCCCAGGATAATTGTAAATAGGCCAGGGTCAGCAACATTCCTAATGCTCCACAGTCATTGAATGTTAATCATTTGGTCAGCCTAAAAGGAAGTTCAGTTCAAGATGCAGGATTTTTCTGGGAACCTTTGATCACACTCCTAATGAGAATGTTTGTTCCTTAAGTTTTTTATTTTTATTTTTTTTATTCCTGCCTGGAAAACACCTGACCTGTTTGTGGAAAACAGCAATCTTAGGAAGCATGGAGAAGAGAAGGTGTATGAGGTGAGGGTGCAGGTTCCTGTCCAGTTGGTCAGATGGCATATGTAGGCATTTCCTCCCAGGTAAAGAAAACTCCCATCCTGGTTCCAGGCAACTCCTGAAGTCTATGGCAATGAGTTCTGGTTTGTACCTAAAGAGAGTGGCTAAGAAGGTCACAGTTATCCCCTGAAGGAAGACAGGTGTGTGTTAAGAGCAGAGTTGTGTTCTATATAATGAATTTGCACATGATTGGCAAATGATTAAAATCAGGCCTTGATCCTTTTCAGAATGATTCATTGGATATTATAAAATTACAAAAGCTGAGTACTTATGGTAGCAATGGCTGAAGTGCCAGTTGTTTGTGGCAAACTTATCTGGAAAAGTATGGCTGTTTCATTAGACCTTTCAAACATTTCTAAACTCACATTTTCTCTCTCCTAATGTCTACAATTATGTTAATTATTATCCTTTGTTCTTATGCATCCTAACTTTTTTTGTGTGTGTCTTTTTGAGACAGGGTCTCCCTGTAGCCCCAGCTGTCCTGGAACTCACTCTGTAGGCCAGTTGAACAGGCTGGCCTTGAACTCACTAAGATCTGGCTGCCTCTGCCTCTCGAGTGCTAGGATTAAAGGTGTGTGCCACTACTAACTTTTATTAGTAACAACAGTCAGATGACATTGCAATCTATATGACCATCTCAAATCCTATACTTGTTCCCCAATATATAAAGTGGTCTTTTAATTGTTTGGCAAAGAGAGCTGTTTGAATAGTCTGATGAAGACCTAGGGTAGAGGGGGCTGCCATTGCGGCAACCAAAATATTCCTGCACCAGTCAATCCACTCTTCAAGTCATTTGCTGTGCTGTATAAGATATTGAATTGCCTCTTGATAAAATAACATAAAGATTTAATATACATGCTTTCAACCAAAATTCCTGCATGAGGAATATTAGGTAAGATTAATTTTTTCCTTTATATTGAAATCCCCATTTCGGGTATGAACATAATATTTGGCTAATCCTAACTTCCAGATAGATTGAGCATTGGAGAGTGTTGTAAAACCACAGTGGAGAGACCACTCACTAAACCAGTGGAGATTTAAAGGAGGGTTTAATTTAATTAGGATCCTGGGGCAGACACTCAACTTGGGAGGAATGTGGCCATGAAGTGCGGTTACAGGGCTTTTTAGAAGTACACCAGCCAATCAGAGTTTCATACCACAGTTAAAGTTACCAATCAAAGGGAAGTGCACAAAGCATCAAGCCAATTACAGAAGCAAGAGACAATAGTTAAAGTTAACCTAGAATGACTAAGGGAAAATGGCTTAATGGTATCTGAGAACACCATCCCCGAGTTTCTATAATCCTCTATCTCAATAATCCTCTATCTCCGAGAGTCTCCATGCTAAAATTCTACTTTATTATTATTCATCTATTGCCCTCTTCCCTGTCACAGAGTTGGGGGGCCAGCCCAGTGTTAGGTTGGGCCAGGGCAAAGCCAAGATGGCATAGACCAGAAAGACTATCCTTTCTTTTTCGGTCAGGCCAGATTCCCATGAGACCCACCTCCAGATCTGAGCCTCTGATCTGGCTTAATTGGCCACATACCAACAGGTTATCATCTCTGCTTCCCCCTATAAAAGGCTCTCCCCGCGTCCCTCTCAGAAACACGCTTTTCACCATCCTCAGGATGGCCGGCCGTGGATTCGCCGGTGAGAGAGAGCACATATCCTGGAATAAATGCCTACCTTTATTTACTTTTTAATTCGGACTGATTCGGCCTTTTCTTAGCGTCAGTTATACTTCTCAATTGGTGACCCACATAGGGAGGGGATGTTTTTCCTTGGCCTGGGGGCCCAGGGCCCACGGACACTTGGGACACCCCTTTCCTTTACTGACGCACCCGGCTTTTGACCTGGGGTAAGTCTGTTTTTCTGTTGCCTCATTTCTGCTGTCCATAGCTCCTGTCTGTAAGCTGTTGCAACGCCAGGGCAAGCTCTCTTTCCTCAACCCATGGGTCCAGGACCCACGGACTCTTGGGGACTTTAATTCAGTGAACCCAGCGTCCACTGGCTGTTTTGGGGGAGGAGTGCAGAACCGGGTTCTGTGGTGAAGGGTCTTGCCGAATTAGAGACATCTATCCAAAGTTTCCCTCACCCCTCTGCCACTGCAGGTCTCTGGGGTGCATTGGAGGTCGCTTCTCTGCACCCTGTGATCTCCAGGCTTGAAAATGGACAACTCTGGGTCAAAGCCTACCCACCAGACAAATTTTTTTTCTCTCTAAACTGGCTATATGCAGGCTTTCCAGGATTCTCTCTCTCTCTCTCTCTCTCTCTCTCTCTCTCTCTCTCTCTCTCTCCCTCTCTCTAATGCCCCCTTGCCCCATTCCCAGCCTGATTCAAATGTCAATGGTCGCCATCTTGTCTAATCACATGACAGTTAAGCACATGGCATGAATGCATTTACCAGGCAGATTAACAAATTAATCCCAACATATCCACTATTTGAATTTTACAATTTTATCACTGTGTTTTCATCTGTTTCTAATTAAAATCATTTTTCCACTTTAGCTTTTGTCACAGGATTGGTGCTTAAGCTACTGGTTTTTGACAAATGCTGTTTTGTTTGTGTTTTTATTCTGTTTCATTGAATTAACAGGTAAAGTCAACACCTATTTAGACACAGGCAAGCCATGTGCACCTGTCGCACTTACATTAACTTGCCTTTGTGGAACTCTAGGTTCCAAGACCTGGACCACCACTCTGATGTAGGACACAGACAACCAACTCAAAGGAAGGCTGACAAAGTTTTATTTCTGAATCTTAAGCTTTTATATCTCTCACAGGTTGCAGAGGTTTTCCAAGGACAATTACAGAAAGCTACACAGTGTATACATGCTAGATTCAAGGAAGGCTTCAGGAGAGGAACAGAATTCAAGGTTCAGCAGGTCTAGCCATAAAAGTAAACAGGGAACATAGTGACATTGGGTTTCAGCAATAATATGTCTAACAATTTCTGTGTTTACATTCTAAGTATAAACAATCAAGGGCAGAGTCTTTGCTAAACTCTGCAAGCTTCTGCCAAGCCCAAGCATTCAAACACAATCATACCAAGTTGGCCCTCCACCAACTTTTTGAGAGGCTTCTTTCAAGCCTTTGACATTCATCCAGCCAGAGAATTCATAACTCCACAATTCCTGAAGAGTGCTGCCAGGCCCATCGGAATCCTCCATTTATC
The DNA here is from genome assembly GCA_009823505.1 of Rhizomys pruinosus. Classification (NCBI taxonomy): domain Eukaryota; kingdom Metazoa; phylum Chordata; class Mammalia; order Rodentia; family Spalacidae; genus Rhizomys; species Rhizomys pruinosus. Next base: position 3,438,189 of record VZQC01014537.1, read on the forward strand.
CATGAAAGAACCACATCTGTGTTGCTCCATAAGTCGGAAGTTGTGTCATTAAAATAAGTTCTGTTAAAAGTAATATCTGAAGAGTCATTACAAGAGAAAGTATTACAACTATTTAAGTACCCATGTGGTCCCCAGTCAATAAAGGTGTAATTATATAATGTAGCAATCTTGTCAAATGAGCCTCGACAATTACTCCACAAAGGGGTCCTTGTGTTGATGAGTCCAGGATACTGCTTCACATGGTTCCTTGGGTGGTAAAAGCTCCCAGTAAGTCTTGTTACCTACTTGACCTCTGATGTATTTTTTTCTTAGTAAAATTGAACAGAAAAGAAACACTGACATGAAAGTCTATGTGAAATCCAGTCTGATTGGCACAATTGTATCCCCATCATTGAGGAAACATTTTTAGACATATATCAAGCATCCCAAAATATATAAGGAGAGTAGAGAATCCCAAAGATATATTAACTTTAGGTCCTTCCTCTTCAGGTTTGGGGATAGGCCCCATTTCCCCAGGAGGGGGAAATGAAATGAGTCATTGGTGTAAATTAAAGGGCCATGGTCAGTCCAATCCAATATCTGCAAAAGAGGGGGCAAAGGAATATATGCCCAGTAGGTGTAATTATAAGCACTCACCCCTGAAGCACAGGTTAGGATTGCCATCATGGCAAGCAGAAGACGATCAGGTGTCAGGGGGTTCCTGAATTGTGAACAGTAGCTTCAGCTTTTCTGGGTAAATTCTTCATTTGAGCCCATGTGGGATATGGAGATGTTTGTGATTTGGTGGAGTGAGGTCTCTTATGAGATGGCTGATGTATGGTCATGTCTGCTGTTTTCTGCATCAACGTTGTCATGGTGTTGACCCATCTTTTCTCCTGTGTCTGGGTGTCTGTGGCAGATACAACAGAGCGGAGTCCAAATGTCTGATCCATCACCTAAGGTGATAAGAGCATATCTCTTTCCCATTATTTTTAATTGACCTGGTTTACTAGAACTGGAATAGGTTCCAGTAGAAGTGGTTTTGAAGAGGAAGTAAAATGTGAATTAGCGTGAGTTGAGGAGTGGGATTTGGGGAGAAGTAAAAATTGATAGTAAATAATGCCAAAGGTAATTGTGAAAAGGGACCATATGTGGCTGCTATTCCCCCCTTTTTGTTTTTTTAATTATTGTTTTAAGATATGGTTAGCTTGCTCAATGAGAGTTTGACCTTGAGGCTTATAAGGAATACCTGTTACATGTTTGATGGACCATTTTTGTGTAAAATTAGTAAATTTTTTTGATGTAAATGTAGGGCTATTATTAGTTTTTAATTGTGATGGGACACCCATAACTGGAAAGGCAGCAAGTAATGTACATATAGTAGTTTCAGTTGTTTTAGATTTTGTGGGAACTGTCCAAATAAGGGATGAATGGGTATCAATAACTACAAAAAGAAGATTGGCTCCTGGTGTGGGAAAGTGAGTAAAATTAGCTTGCCAGATATGATTAGAGTCTCTGGGAGTAGTAGAAGCATGAAGGGGGACACAAATAGAACAGGAGTGTACAATTGAGTGTGCTTGGGAAAGAGGGATTTTGTAAGCATTGTGTAAACAAAAAGCATTTGAATGTAAGGCAGAATATTTTTGTTGAGGTGTAGAAAATATAGGCATAGCCAGGGCATCAGTCAAGGCACTATCCTCAGCTAAAGGTCCAGGTAGGTTTGAATGTGAATGGATATGAGTGATATATAAAGGACAGGTACGATCTTGTAACAAAGATTGAAGTTGTGAAAAAAGAGTGAACAGTGTAGGGTCAGTAGGATGTAAGGAGGCTGTAACTATATGGGGGAAGAGCTAGACAACATACTGAGAGCCAGATACTATGTTTAAAGGTTTGTGTATTTTTGTTAGTAATTAAATTAATGTAAAGAGTTTAGAATGTTGAATAGAATGATATGGCCCAACAGAGGACTTTTAGATGTCAGGACCAACAGTGGCATACTTATCATTCTTGAGGTATCTATAAAATAAGTGGGAGCTTTAGGGATTGGAGAGGAAGAAACAATATTGTTAATAACAAAGTTAGTACATTTAATAAATGTTTATAATTATTCTGTAGGAAGTCCATACTGTAACTGTTCTATATAATCAGTAAGACCAATTTGTAAACAAGTAGTATAGGGAAATGTAAAGGAGAACTTTTCCTTAGTAATGGGTAAAAATATAGTATTTGGGTCCTTTGCCAACATGTATACAATGCATCGTCGAGAGGTAGCTGAGAGTTGTCCTATTAATTGGACATAAGATAAATGCTTTTGTTGTTTTGAGTGAAGATAAACCCATTTTAATGGTAATAATTTTTGAGTAATAATGGCAGTGGGAGGACGTGTAGAGGGAATTATTATAAGTTGTACTGGCAAGTTATAATCAACTTTGTGAAGAAACTTTGTGAAGAAATCCTTAATTTGTTGTTTTACTAGTTGTAATTTTAATAAGGCATCAGAAGATAGCACTCGAGGGCTATTAAGCACCTAATCACCTTTTAAAGTAGAAAACAAATTAGTGTTGAAGTAGGAATGTCTAGAGATGGTCGAAGCCAATTAATATTTTTTAATTTTTGAAAGTTATTGAGAGTTTTTAGATTATTATGTTTAAAAGAAAGTTTTTGGGGTTTGATTTTAGTCTGGTTTACTATGTAACCAAGATATGAAACAGGAATGGTATTTTGAATTTTTTTTTTTTAGGTGTTAAGATAAGCCCATATTGTAATTTAGAAACTTTCTGAAAAGAGTGTCTAAAGTATCTTGTTTTTTAGTAGAAATTAATATATTATTTATATAATGAATAATATAACAAGTAGAATATTAGGCTCTTAAAAGTTGCAGAGCCTGATGTACATACCATTGGCAGATAGTTTTTTATTTTTTGAGGTAGGAAAGTTTATTGTTATCTCTGTAAGGGAGCTTTGTAGTTTGGTTGGGGTAAAGAAAATGTAAATCTGGGGCTGTACAGATGGTCTAGTGGTTGAGAGCACAGAATGCTCTTGCAGAGGACCCAGGTTCGATCCCCGGCACATGGCGGCTGAGACCGTCTTTGACTCCAGTTCTAGGGGAATCCAACGCCCTCTTCTGACCTCCGCAGCACTGCACGATATGGGCGCACAAAACTACATGCAGACAGTACATTCATACACATAAGAAAATAAATAAATAAAATTAAGGAGATCTCCCGAGACCAGCTCAGGCAAGCACAGATAGGTAGGCAACAGCCGAGTGCTTCAGCAAGGCTGATTGTTGATTGATTTCATCTAGTTAATCCATTAATCCAGTTGCTTTTGGCTTAATTGGGTTTTGTGGCTGTGGGAGAGGAGTTATCCTCCAGGTGTTATAAAAGGTAGGATTGTGTGAGTCTCCATCTGAGATCTCCCGAGACCAGCTGAGGCAAGCGCAGGTGCCTGGGCATGGGCTAAAGAGCCTGCCCACAGTCTTGTCCCCCCTCCCCTCAACTGGGATTATGAAGGCATCTGAAGGAGGCAAGCAAAGCAAGACTTCAACACAGTGAAGAGGCATTTAGGACTTACATTTGAATACAGGCAAGGAGAAGCTCATATGACAGGAACACGAAGAAGAGACAACACGGGAAAGGGGCAGGATAATCCCACATCAAGCTCTACCAACCCTATGGAAGATTCCTACAGTGGGATCCCCATGGGGATGGCCCAGGACACAGATATCAGAAACACAAGTGGAAACATATTTAAAGAACTACAACATTATAAAGAGAAAATCAAAGAACTAAGAAAAGAGAATGAAGAATTCAAGAAGGACCTAGAGAGAGAGAATGACAAACTCCGGAAGGAACTGGAAACACTGAAAAGATCCCATGCTGAAAAAGATAAGGAAACCAACCATCAAAGCAAAGAGCTACAGGAAGAGATTGAGAAGCTCCAAAAATAAGTAGAAATACTAAAGAAATCAGAAGAGGAAATGAAAAAGGAAACCAAACCCTCATCCAATCAAGAGGAAAGGAGTGGAAAAAGCCTCAGAAGCAGAATGGAGGAAGCAGAACAAAGAATATCAGACCTGGAAGATAACACGGAAAAACTAAAAACCTCAAGTAAAGATTGTGAAAAATGTAAAAATACACAAAAGTGGAACAACCAGGAACTGTGGGACACTATGAAAAGATCAAACCTCCACATCATAGGAATAGAGGAAGGAGAAGAATCCCAAGAGAATGGTATTGATCAGATCTTCAACAGAATAATAGATGAAAACTTCCC
>VZQC01014537.1:3445793-3502572 GCA_009823505.1 Rhizomys pruinosus
CACGGCAGAGATACATGCACGGCCATGTTTATTTCAGCTCTCTTCACAATAGCAAGGAGCTGGAACCAACCCAAATGCCCCTCGACTGATGAGTGGATAGAGAAAATGTGGTACATCTACACAATGGAGTTCTATGTAGCAGTAAAGAAAGATGACATCATGAGTTTTGCAGGAAAATGGCTGGAGCTAGAGGACATCATGCTGAGTGAAGTAACACAGTCCCAGAAAAACAAATGATGAATGGTATCCCTCATCTGTGGATTCTAGTGCCAATTACCTAGTTGTAAGTATTTCTTGTGCACGGCCCCTTGAGCTTTTGTCCAAAGCAGTTGGGAGTGATGCATACTGGAAACAACAACAACGACAACATCAACAGAAATAACTGCATCGAAGAACTGACTGAAACAGTGAACTTCTACTCAAAACAGTCAACTTCCTCATGGAGAATATTGAAAAAGAATGAGAAAGAGACGAAAAGCATGTTTGGCAGAATGCATGAGCTCTGGTGGGGTGGGGGAATGGGGGGACACGGGTCTAGATTTGATAAAAAAATAAAAATAAATTATGGGGAAAAAAAAAAAAAGAAAATGTAAATCTGGGATGGTCCTAAGTGTGGAGAGGAATAGTGAAAAAACAATCTTGTAAATTAATAACAATAAGTGGCCATTTATCAGGGATGTAGGCATGGGAGAGCAAGCCTGGCTGTAACAGGCCCATGGGAATTAAATTGTTATTAACATTTTTGAGATTAATAAGTATGTGTTATTTTTCAGATTTTTTTATAGTAAATATAGGAGAATTTTAAGGTGAGGTGGTAAATTCTAAATGCCCCTCCTTGAGTTGTTTTTACACAATATCATTGATAGTCATTAATTTTTCCATAGTAAGGGGCCACTGAGGGGTCCAGATAGGGTCATTAGATTTTCAATCCATTTTTAGTGGCTGTAATTCAGTAGCCCCTATGAAAAAAGGTTCAAGAATGGAGATTTTTGCATTGGTTTGTTGTAGAAAATCACATCCCCATAAATTAACAGGCAGTTAATAAAAGTGATAAAAGGGTGATAAAGAAGTGATAACAGGGTGATAAAAGGCCATAGAAATGCTAAAATGTTATCATCCCCTTGTGCTCGTAAAATTTCAGCACTGATAACAGTTTGTTTAGCTGATGATGAGCCTACTCCTGAAGGAGTAGCCTTGGCTCTTTCTTTAGGCCAGGAATTGGGCCATTCCTCAGTGCAAATGATTGAAACATCAGCTCCTGTATCTAATATGCCAGTAAATGCCTTTCCTTTTATATAAAGGGTCAACATGGGTCTAGAATGTTCTGGAGTAGGGTGGTCAATGCAGCAAATGGGGTGGTGCTGCCAAAGCCTCCAGTTCTATTATTATTAGTTTTATTTTTTAGGATGACAATATAGAAGGAGTAACAGTTTTGTAATAAATTTTCCTTTCAGGACTTTAAGATTTTTGGATACATGTAACATAAGAGAAAAATTTTTTTGATAATCTTCATCTAGAACACCAGTATGAACTATAAGACCCAACATAGTGCAGCTACTTCATCCTAATAATAGTTTAACTGTTTTTTTTGGAATAGGGCCATAATATTCTGTTGGTATTTTATGAGGGTTATGTATAAAAAGTAACTAACTCCAAGGTTTTAGGGGCTGTAATATCAATAGCAGTATTGTTCTTAGTAGCTGTTTGTGATAACAAAATATTAGGTTTATTATTTAAAGCTTGTATTCCCTCAATTTGTCCAGGGCTGAGGGCAGGCCCCTGTAGTAGTTTCCCTGATGCAGTTTGTTTTTGTCCTTTATCAGGTTTTTTTTTCTTATCAAATTTAGATCTACATTCTCTAAGCTAATGAACCTCTTTTTTGCACCTAGGGCACACTCCAGGGGCCTTTATTTCTGCAGAAGAATTAACAGGGTTTTTAGGAAATTGATTAGGGACAGGACAGTCTTTACGTATATGTCCCATTTTGCCACAGTTGCAACGTTTAACATTAGATGCTTAAGTTTCTAGAGCTGTTATTTTAGCCTTATGTTTGATAAAGCCAATATTCCCATAAGCCTTCGTGTAATTCATAGTTGTTTCTGAATTTTTTATTGGTCTGATAACTTCCTGGCAGTCTTTATTAGCATTATCATAAGCCAGTTGTTTAAGAAGGATCTGTTGTACAGTAGTATTTTTTATATTTTTTAATACTATCTTGTAATTTACTAATAAATTGAGTATAATCTTTAGAAGGACCTTGTTCAATTTTTACAAAAGATCTTCTGGCTGTATCTGTGTCAATTTTTTTTTCATGTCCTAATGGCTATCTCCTTAATTCAGTACATCATGGGCAATTGGATTTGATATGATTGAGAATGAGGATTTGCCAGTGTCTCTGTGCCTGTTAGCATAAGTTAAATAGGCAGAAGAAATATGACTACCACAAGAAATATGATCCTGTAATATTTGTTTAGCTTTATCAGAAACCCATATTTGCCATTGTAAAATTGTTGAGGTGTAAATACCATTTTTGCTAAAAATGAAAAATCATGTGGGAGCCAATTATTTGCCCAGGTTTTCAAGAATTCAATATTAAATTTAGAAGTTGCTCCATAAAGGGTACAGGCCTTTTTGAAATTGGTCATAACATCAAACCCCAATGCATTCCAAGAGTTAATACCTTGCTGTGGGTGGTTAAAGAAAACTGGAAAAGAAAGCCAAGGAGTATATTCACGAGGAGGAGGCAGCACTGATTTATTGCTATTTAGAAAAGGTGAAGTAGTGGGGAAATCTTTCTGAAGAGAAGTAGTAGGAGGGTTAGAGGCAGAAGGAGCCATCAGGGAAGCTGGATTTGGAAAACCTTGGGGGAGTAGACCACTCAGGTGGCTGTGGAGGGAAATCTTGCCGGAGGTGTCTGCAGCCACCCCCTGCAAGGGAATCACCTCACCTAACATGATAGCTTTCTCAGCCAAAACATGCCTTTTATCATCTTTATTAATTTCATATTCATGTAAGGATTTAACTGTAGAGGCTTTAATATCACATGTTTTTCCTTCCAATCTTATCAATACTGAGCGAATGATTGCCCATGAAACCCACCAATCTGGAGGGATTTTTTTTTCTTGCTTATAAGCCTTTTGTACATTTACTTTTATGTTCTTCCATGACTCTAAATCCAGTGCTGCAGTATCTTCAACCACGGATTGTATTCTAAAACTATTTTATAACACGCTACTAACTGAGAGAGTAAAACTTTAACATTAATCTCCTTCAAAAATGAATTAATGTGACAAATGGATTTTCACTTACCTGGTGTCCCATTGCTGCTTACCTCCTTCTGCAGGAGTCGGTGGCCTGGTCAGTTTATCATTCAGGTCCCTGTTTGGGCGCCATTTGTGTGGAACTCTAGGTTCTGAGACCTGGACCACCACTCTGATATAGGACATGGACAACCAACTTGAAGGAAGGCTGACAAAGTTTTATTTCTGGATCTTAAGCTTTTATATTTCTCACAGGTTGCAGAGGTTTTCCAAGGACAATTACAGAAAGCTACACAGTGTATACATGCTAGATGCAAGGAAGGCTTCAGGAGAGAAACAGAATTCAAGGTTCAGCAGGCCTAGCCATAAAAGTAAACAGGGAACATAGTGACATTGGGTTTCAGCAATAATATGTCTAACAATTTCTGTGTTTACATTCTAAGTATAAACAATCAAGGGCAGAGTCTTAGCTAAACTCTGCAAGCTTCTACCAAGCCCAAGCATTCAAACACAATCATACCAAGTCGGCGCTCCACCAAGTTTTTGAGAGGCTTTTTTCAAGCCTTTGACATTCATCCAGCCAGAGAATTCATAACTCCACACTTGCCCTTTTGCAAGCTTTTGCTGCTGTGAGCCAGGCTCCCGTGGTTAAAGCTGGCCCACCTCCCTTGCAGTTTCAATGTGATAACTGATCAGTATATTTATGTGATTAAGTAATGCATGTGTCTATCCAAGTTGTCTGTGTGTTTACTGTTTCATGTGTGTTAACTGTTACATGTATGGGTCTGTCATGTGTCTGTCAAAAAAGTGGCCACTTCTAGGTTATATTGTGCACAAAGCCTATAATATTCAAAGGGCATTCCAAACGAACTGTTTAAAGGTATTTTTACTCTATGCGCCACAATTGCTGAATTACCTTTGTTTTGCACTGCCTCAGTAGGACTGAATGTCTCCTCTCTCCCCATCCTTTAGTTTCTTCCTTGATGAAACTGTATGTAATTCTGTTTTATAAAGTGTTTGGTACCAGCATGATGAAGAAACTGCATTGGCCAGTTTGGCCATCTCAGCCTTGAGAATGCAAAGAAACTGGTTGGGACTGCATGCTGTAATGACCTCTACAATGTCTGAATGAAAGCATTTCCATGTATCTGCCTCTGTACAACTTTTATAAACTGCCATCACCAAAATTAATTATTAGATCCTTATTCCACAGCTGGAGATTTAAGTCTATTTCCTGTCTGCTGAAGACATGTGAAAATATCCTTCTGGCTGCCCCTACTTCTCCTTAGGATCCCTCCTGGCTGCTCCCTCCTACTTTCGCTCTCCCAGACTCTTCATGCCCTTTCTACCTCTTTACAGACAGAAAGTTGGGAGTGGCCACAGGGGCCTTAGCCCAACCTGTTGGCCCCTCATACTGGGCAGTAGTGCTTCTGTCCAAACAGCTTGACCCCACTATCTGCCACAACCACTGACCTGCCCTCTCTTACACCAGGGGACAGTGTGCTTCTTAAAACTTTATCTCTTAAGTCTCTTGATCCCAGGTAGACTGGACCCCATATCATCATCCTTACTATGCCATCAGCAGCCAAACTTCTAGACCAGCCATACTGGTGTCATTTGTCCAGGCTCAAGAGACCCAAACCCAGGATGGATGGTCAGTCAAACAGCTGGGAACCACTATTCTCAGGTCCAGAGACCCTCAAGGACAGGTCTGAATGGTTGGGTAAGACCATTCAGCCTTCACCTCTGTACTTTCACCCTTCCTCTGCTCCCCCTGCTGCCACAGGTACCAGACTCTATGACCCCCTGCTGGTTGCCCTTTGTCTTGTTATTGTCTCATTCTTCATCTGACCAGGCGATGCTGTGCCAGATTCAACATACTGCTGGCATGTCCATGCTTGGGATACTTGGATGGATGAAACTGGAGAGCCCATGTTTAGACCCTGTCCTCCGACCAAGATCATCTAACAGTAAGAGGAGCCTCTCCAACCTCAACCAGGAGACTCGTTCTGATATTAGCACCAGGTCCTCCGCTTCTTGCAGGAACACATCCAGGAGGTCTCGAGTGGTCTTTATATCCCTACATTCCTGTGCCCACAGCCCTGCCAACTCCCGACTTTCCCTTCCTTCAACGTCCCAGCTCAGCAGGAAGAAGCCAGAGCAAAGTCATGCCCCCCTCTACCCTAAGAGTCTGGGATGTTAGGTTGGGTTAGGGGCAAAGCCAAGATGGCATAGAGCAGAACGACCCTCCTTTCTTTTCTGTTCAGGCCAGATTCCCATGAGTCCCATCTCCAGATCTGAGCTCCTGGCCTGGCTTAATTGGCCAGATTCCAACAGGTTACTATATCCCCTCCCCCCTATAAAAGGCTCTCCCTGACTCTTAGAGGCATACTTTTCAGGGCCTTTGGGGTGGCCAGCTGTGTGTGTGGGGGGGAGAGAGAGAGAGAGAGAGAGAGAGAGAGAGAGAGAGAGAGAGAACATTTCCTGAAATAAATGCCTACCTTTATTTACTTTTTAATTTGGACTGATTCGGCCTTTTCTTAGTGTCAGTTATACTTCTCACCCAGCTCAGGATAGGAATTTGTAAGTCCCTTTAAGCTTTTCCACTCTCTCCTGGGTGAATGCCCTTTAAGCTGGTTTGAAATCAGCTTAAGAGTGAGTTCAGGCTGGGACAGTGGCCTGCCCTGAGTAGTTTTTCTTATATTCTATTAAAATCATCCTAAAGTTTCTGTTTCAGTCCATTTCTTAAATTCAGTTATGAATGAGACTAAGAATCCCCTAAGGGACCCTGCTTCTTCCCTGTGTCAATTGGAGAAGCGTTCAGGACCTAAGACTTCTTCACTGTCTCTGGGTCATAGGTTATCTTCGAGCTATTCTGCCAGTTGAGGCCACTCTGTCTTGACATTTGCCTCTGGACAAATCTGAATTGGGTTAGTGGCAGCTTGGAGTACTAACATGTGGCAAAATGAAAGTACTAACATGTGGCTTGATCTGAGTCTTTTCTCTGGGGTCTGGGGCCTGGCATTGCATTCCAGCATGGTGACTGCCCAGCATCCCTCTTTCTTAATTAAGTTCTGGTTCTTTATGCAACAGATGAAATCTTCCATGGATTATGGATTCCCTAGCTTCACATGTCAAGATTCTGCAACTCATTTTGAAGTCAGCCTTTGGCTGCAACTGAGGCACAGAGCAGTTTGACCTCAATGGTTCTGTTCTTTAATCACCAACCTTCCTATCACAGGCTCAGAATTTGTTTCTACTATAAGTCGCTTTAGAAGACAATATCTGTGAAAACTGTCAGTGGAATTTTGATAAGGGTTACATTGAATCTGTTGATCATTTTCAGTAATACAGTCACTCTCACAATATTAAATCTTCCAATCCTTGAGATAAAAGGCTTTTCATGGTCTAATGCCCTGTTTAGTACCTTCTGTCAGTCTTTCAAACTCTTCATTATAGAGATTGTTGACCTTCTTGGGTAGGTTTATTCCAAAGTTTTTTCTTTTCTTTTCTTTTTTTGGTCTTTTTGAAACAGGGTCTCCTTGTAGCCCCAGCTGTCCTGGAACTCAGTCTATAAACCAGGCTGGCCTTGAACTCACAAAGATCTGCCTACCTCTGCTGGTGCTAGGATTAAAGGCGTGCGCCACCACGCCCTGCTCTTTTCTTTTCTTTTTTTTTTTTTAAGTTATTGTGAGTTTGTGGTTTGTTTCTCAACATCTTCATTACTGGTATGTAGAAAGACAATTGATTTTTTTTTGTATATTTATTTTGTATCCTGCTATGTTGCTAAAAGTGTTTATCAGGATCTAAGAGTTTCCTGGTGGAGTCTACCATCTACAAATAGAGGTAGTTGAACTTTTTTCTTTCCTGTTTGTATCACTTTCATTTCTTTCTCTTGTCTTATTGATCCAGATAAGACTTCAAGTACTGTATTGAATAAAAGCAGAGAGCTCAGCACTCTTTTCTCATTCTGCAATTTAGAGGAAAAGTTTTCTGTTTTCCACATTTTGGTATAAGGTTGGCTATGTCTGTTGTGTATAGCCTTGTTGTGTGGAGGTACTTTCTTATTAGATTAGTACCACTTTCTGTATGCCTTTTTTTGTGAAAGAATGCAGAAGTTTGTCAAAGGCCTTTTCTGTGTCCATTGGGATTTGCCCACTACAATCTCTTTATGTGTTGTAGTACATCTTTTGAGGTATATGTGTTGAAACAACCTTACAGTTCTGAATGAAATCTATTGAGTCATGGTATTGTGGTCTTCTTAACCCGTTGGTGAATTTGGTTTGCCAGGATTGTATTTTGAAGTTTTTCCTCTATGTTCCTCAAGGAAGTTGGTCTTTAGTTTCCTTAGCTGATTTTGGTATTGGGTTAATATTGGTTTCAAAAAATTATTTCGGCAGCATTCTTTTCTACTTTTTGGAACACTTTGAGGATAATTGGTGTCAATTCTTCTTTAAAGGTTTGGCTTTGGTAGAATTCAGAAGTGAATCCACATAGTCCTGGGCATTTTTTTGTTGCGAGACTTATCACTGTCATTTCATCACTTGTTACATTGGTAGGAAAATAGTTATGTTCTTTTTTAAAATTTTTATTAATTTTGTATGTGTATGAATGTACTGTCTGCATGTAGGTCAGTGCACCCGTGTCGTGCAATGCTGCGGAGGTCAGAAGAGGGTATCAGATTCCCCTGGAACTTGACTTAAAGATGGTTCTCAGCCACAATGTGGATGCTGAGGATCGAACCTGGGTCCTCTGCAAGAGCAGCTGGAGCTCTTAGCCACGAGGCCATCTCTCCAGCCCCAAAAGTTATGTTCTTATAACTAACTATATTCTCATATAATGCCCTTGTAAGCTTAGGTTATTTGAAATTTCCTTTGTTTTACTTACTGGGTAGATGCCTTGAAGTGTAGGCCCTGGGATGCTCAGAGATGTTTATTGCTCTGCATTGCTTCAGTACCCTGAGATGTGCCACTTTCCTCTCACTATGTCTGCCTGTTGATAAAGATCTAAAACTAAAAGAATGCAAAATTCACCAAATGGTTTAACAAGGCACCTGGTTCAATTAGTCCAAGAGAAGTGTAAATCAAATGTGTCAGAATCTAAGCTTTTACCAATGATATCTGTTTCTACAAACTGTAATGACCATTTGACCAGGTCCTAGTCCAATTAGCCTGGCCTAGCTATAGATCAAAACGCAGCGGATGTCCTGACTCATACCTGGGATGTCTACTTTGTAAGGTATGTTGGCTGGGTGAGCTTAGGAAGTTATTTTCTGGGATAACGTGGCCCAACATGAAAAGAAGAACAGGGCCCAGGTGCTCACCAGAAAATGTTGGCATAGAATTGACTGTGTAATCCTCATCTCTACTTTAGTATGGGGCCCTGGAGAATCTAAAAAGCCTTTGCTGCTTCTGGGAACCTCATACTTGAACAAAGAATAAAGGAGCTTTCCTGGGTGAATGCTTGGTCTCTTTGCTATTTGGAGAATTTTCTCATAACAACATGTCTAAATTGCTTATGTCCTCTTGATTTAATTTTGGTGGGACATATATGCCTAACAGTGTCCATTTTTCTTCTAGATTTTCAGGTTTTTTTTTTTCTTTTTTCTTTTGTCTTTTTGAAACAGGGTCTCCCTGTAGCCCCAGCTGGCCTGAAAATCACTATGTAGACCAGGCTGGCCTTGAACTCACGGAGATCCACCTGCCTCTGCCTACAGAATACTGGGATTAAAGTTGTGTGCCACCATGACCAGCACTTTTCCAGTTTTTAAAATATGCTTTCAAAGTATTTCTTCAGTGTTCTGGATTTCACTGAAACCCATTTTAACATTGCCCTTTGAGCTCCAATTTTATTAATTTTAGTCTTTATTTTTTCCAGTTAGTTTGGCTATGGGCTTGTCAATCTTGTTTACCTTTTCAAAGAATCATTTTTTTTTGTTTGATTGCTTCTATGTATTATTACTTTAGCCTGATTTATTATTTTCTGCCTTATTATTATTATTAATTTTTGCCTGTGAATTTGATTTGTTCTTGTTTTTTTGTAATTTGAATTATATCCTTAGGTTAAGAATACAAGACTATATCTCACCTCCAAAGGGATAAGAGATAATTTATTCTAGAACCAAATATGAGTGACCATGGCCTAGGGACATAGATTTAGATTAGTCCAAATTCCATGTTCCAACATGGTAACTGTTAGGTCCAGGCTTCTCAGAATCCTAAGGGATACACAGGTGCCCACTTACCTGAGGCCCCACCCCATGGGTATAAAGGGTGGACCCCAGCTGCCATTGCTCTCTCTCTATCCTCCCTCTCTCTCTCTGTCCCCCCTTTCTCTATCCCCCTGCTCTCTCTCTGTCCCTCTCTCTCTCTCTGTCCCTCTCTGTCTCTGCCTCTCTCCTCTCTGCCCCCTGCAATGCTGTCCTGTTCCACCACATGTCTGCAGGTGACTCACACTGGCAGTCCCAAATGGAAGTAAAGTATGTTTCTGGAGTGACCTAAGCCTCATGTGTCTTTTATTGGGGTTTTGGTGCTTTTTTATAACTTAACAGTAACAATTTCATGAAACTTTATAGTAACAGAACAAAGAAAGCCATAAATCAAAACACTTTATGAATATATTTGTGGGTACATTTGATAGGTGGGTTATAACAAAGTTATAGGCTTTTGATGCTGTCTACAGGCTTAGTTCCTGGCTTGGTGGAAGCTGGTGGTCTGCTGAGTTAATACACCTCAAAAGGTGTATCTGTTAGTCTCAGAATGTCAGGTCTGACACCAGGTGGACAAAGAATTGCTATTTAAAAGAAAGTACAAGACAAATTGTAAATAGGCTCAGGACTTGTAGCCTGCAGCACTCTGAACAACTCTTCACAGTTATTGAAATGTTAATTAGTTGATCAGCCTTCCTGCAGAGAGGTTCCTTGAAGACACAGTCCCCCACCCAACTTTCATTCACAATTATTTGAAATATCTTTGGTTTTTAAATTATAAGCATTCATGGCTGGGCTTGGTGGTGCAAGCCTTTAATTCTAGCACTTGGGAGGCAGAGGCAGGTGGATCTTTGTGAGTTCAAGGCCAGCCTGGTCTACAGAGTCAGTTCCAGGACAGCTGGGGCTACAGGGAGACCCTGTCTTGAAAAGACCAAAAAAAAAAAAAATTATAAGCATTCATAACTATAAACTTTTTTCTTAGAAATGCCTTATCTGTATCCCAGAGGTTCTGAAAAGGTGTGAATTTAAAATTAAAATGATAATTTTATTCTAGGAACTTCCTACTTGATTTTGTCAATGAAACTTATTCATTTCAAGTATGTGTTTTTATACTTTTGTTGCTTCTCTTGCAACAAAATCTCTAGTTTTAGTTCACTATGATCTGATAAAACACAGAAATTATTTTGATTATATTGTGTTTGTTAAGGCTTGTGTTATGATCTAAGATATTATCTATTTTAGAGAAAGTAGCATGGTCTGCTGAGAGGAATGTGTATTCCATATCTGTTGGACTAAATATTCTGTAGCCATTTGTTACATCCAGTTGTATATGATGTTGTTTAACTCTGAGGTCTCTTTGTTGGTTTTCAGCCTGCCTCCTCTAAGATGATGTTATGGAGTTTGAAAATACCGGGAGAGACCCCAGAGCCAAAGTCAAATGTTAATCATCCAAATTTATTAAAAAGAAACTGTTAGGTCAGAGCCCACAGCCTGCCTTTACATGGAGAGCAGAAAGCCCCTGCCCACCACAGCACTCTCCTGTTCCAGTGCCCTTTCCCCAGTGCTCCCTCTCCCTCAGGAGCAGAACAAAGACCAGGCATGAAAACTCTGCCTTTCTCCAGACGGAAGTCAGTAGTCCAGGAGTATCCGCCCCCAGGGGTCCAGTCATAACCTTACAGCTCTCTGGTGACACATCAGTCCCCTGCCTTCAGAGACCTATAAATTGCCCCCCCTAGCATGTGTCTCTCCCAACCCTGGCTGGTGGGACTGCCCACCAGCCAATGAACCTGCCTCTGTTGGACTATAATTTGTTTTAATCTGGCATTTTCTATGTGTCGCTGAAACCATTCAGAAACAAAACAGCGCTGCTGACAAGCAGTCTAGGTGCCCAATTATGACCATCTGACCAGCATACAGTCTTGCCAAGCTGACTGCAGCCCTGAATGAGTTTAAGAGAGAATCTTTTAAAGGGGAGGCCAACAGAGCAAAGCTGTCTTCTACTTTAGGCCCACTTAGAAAATGTCAGGGTGCCTTTAAGCAGGTAAGCATGTTACAGAAGCAAAAACACAGCAGTTAATTTATGTCTGCCTTTCAAGGTTTGGAAGTGCAGCTGGGAGTAAGGAAAGGGGAGGAGGGGTCTGGGCTGCCAGGAATCTGCTATGCAACCTTCAGCTAAGAATACAATAAACTTAACTGGCTTCTCTGTTCAAAATGGAGTGTTTCTGATCATTACAATGAAAGGTTGGGATTGAAATCTCCCATTATTACTGTATCAGAGCCCATCTGACATTTTATGCCCAATTGAGTTTGTTCAATGAAATTAAGACTCCCTGGCATTTGACACATATGAACTAACAACTATTGTGTCTTCTGGATGAATTGTTCCATTTATTAGTATGTATTGGTTTTCCTTATGTTTTAATTTTTATTTGAATTGTATTTTATTAGATATGAGAATTGATTTTTTGGTTCTATTGGTTTAATAAAGTGTTTCCTTCCTTTTGATTCTCAGTATCTTTGTCAGTGGAGTTCTGTTTCTTGAAGATGATAGATGCTGGATCTTGTTTTTCTATCTGGTCTATGACTTTTAATTGGAGTTAAGACCATTTGAATTTAAGGTTATTATTGAGAGATATTACTAATTCCTATGCCTTGAAGTTGCTTTTTTGGTTGGCTATGTTAGTGTTTGCTCTTTTCATCAACCTCTACTATAGCCGTTTTGCTTGTTTTCTGTGTTGTGGTGACATAGAAACATCTCTCACCTCAAAGGGGATAAGAGAGTTTATTTTGGAGCCAAATATAAGTGATCATGGCCTGGGAACACAGATTTAGCTTACTCCAAATTCCATGTTCCAGCAAGGCATCAATTGCATTATATATTATATATTTATAGAGAAGAAAAGTCATAAATCAAGATACTTTTCAAATACATTGGCAAATACATTCAGTAGAGAGGTCATAGCAAAGTGGGGGTGGGCAGGATATGACTATTTACAGGATTAAAGACTTCCCAGGTAATGCATAGATGGGCTCTGGATCTGCAGCATCCCAAACTCTCCACAGTCACTGAAACGTGAATCAGTTAGTCAGCCTTGCAGGAAGCTCAGCTCAGTGTGCAGGTGTTATTCTGGTGAACTTCATTCACAGCTGGAACTGATGGGTTCTTTCTTCCTCTCCTGAAAGGCCTTCTGAGTCTATAACCTTCTGTTAGGTTATAATGACGGAAACCCCCGAAGAAAGACAGGCACATAAGACTTAAGTCACCCTGGGAACATGGTTTACTTCCATTGCCAGGGCAGGCTACCTGTTGGCATGTGGTGGAGTAGGAGCAACCAGAGCAGCATGGCAACTGAGGCCCACCATTTATAGCCATGGGGCAGGACCTCAGGTACAGGGGAAGAGGTCAGAAGATTGACAGTCCCTGCAGGAAGTGGGTATCTGTGTGTCCCTTGGAATTTTGGGAAGCCCAGATCTAACAAGTCCTACTTCCAATTCCTGAGAGCTGGGATACACATACAGAAATAAATAAATGCTGGGCGTGGTGGTGCACGCCTTTAATCCTAGCACTTGGGAGGCAGAGGCATGTGGATCTCTGTGAGTTTGAGGCCAGCCTGGTCTACAGAGTGAGTTCCAGGACAGCCAGAGCTACAGGGAGACCCTGTCTCAAAAAGACCAAAAAAAAAAAAAAAAAGTGTTCTAGCTGGGCGTGGTGGTGCACGCCTTTAATCCTAGCACTTGGGAGGCAGAGGCAGGCGAATTCAAGGCCAGCCTGCTCTACAGAGTGAGTTCCAGGACAGCTGGGGCTACAGGGAGACCGTGTCTCGAAAAGACTAAAACAAAACAAAGCAAAACAAAAACAAACAAACAAAAAAACCCATGTTCTACCATGCCCAGTTTATGTACTGCTTGGGCTGGAACGTGGGGCTTGGTGCAAGCTAGGAGAAGACTCTTGTAGTTGAGCTTCATCCCCATCCACTTCCTTTTCCTTCTTAATTATTCACCTCTTTAACTTTAAAATCTATACACTGCCTCTTTGTGGTTATTAATTGTCTTCTTTTTTTTAAATTTATTTCTCTATGTGTATGAATGTACTGTCTGCATGCAAGCTGTGCACCTGTGTAGTGCAATGCCGCGGAGGTCAGAAGAGGGTGTTGGACTCCCCTGGAACTGGAGTTCTCCTGGAATTGGAGTTTCAGACGGCTCTCAGCCGCCCTGTGGGTGCTGGGGATCGAACCCAGGTCCTCTGTAAGAGCAGTTGGCGCCCTTAACCGCTAGGCCAAATTGTCTTCTGTTTTGCCCACTGCTTTTGTTTTATGTGAGTGTATTTGGTGAGTTCTGTTGGCTTTGTTTTATAGTCCCTACTAATTCAGGGGGAATCTGACTCTAGTAAGAGTGCAAATAAAACTTCCCAGAAATATTGCGTCTCAAAGCTGAACCTTCTGCAAACCTGAGGATCCACTGATTGGAACGTCAGCAAATGTTGAAAGTATGGAATGTTGCGATTCCAGAGCCTAATTACCATTTATATTGGACTAGCTTTAGCTACTCATGATGGACAGCTTCAGTTTGTGGGAAAACTTAGTTAAGATGGGTAGCATTCTAAACCAATGGGACCTCCCTGGGGTGGGATATAGTGGTGAAAAGGTTTAGGATTTGGCTTTGAGAATTGAGTCATGCTGGATATTTAAGCAGACATCTTGCAATAAAATCTCTCTCTGCAAATTTGGACCTTAACATGCGTCCACATGGTGTGCTGTCCTGCGTGTATTTTCCACATGGGTCGTCCTGGGATTAAGTGGGCCCTGCCACAAATCTCGTTGGCTGACCCACACAGTTGTCAGTACCCAGGTAGAAGGAACCTCAATGGAGGTTTGTCTTCCATTGAGTTGGCCTGTGGCCATGTTTGTAGGATATTTTCTCAATTGTTGAGTGATGTGGGAGGGCCCAGCCCACTGTGGGTGGTGCCACCTCTGGGCAGGTTGTCTTGGGTCATATAAAAAAGGAGGCTGTAATTACCTAGTTGTAAGTGTTTCTTGTGCATGGCCCCTTGAACTTTTGTCCAAAGCAGTTGGGAGTGATGCATATTGGAAACAACAACAACAGAAAGGACTGCATCGAAGAACTGACTGAAACAGTGAACTTCTGCTCAAAATAGTCAACTTCCTCATGGAGAATATTGAGAAAGAGATGAAAAGCATGTTTGGCAGAATGCATGAGCTCTGGTGGGGTGGGGGAATGGGGGGGGGACACGGGTCTAGATTTGATAAAAAAATAAAAATAAATTTATGTGAAAAAAAAATAAAAAAGCAGGCTGAGCACAGGCTGGGGAGCAAGCAGGGTTCCTCCATGGCCCCCGCGTCTAGGTTTCTGCCTCCTGATTACTGCTCCGAATTCCTGCCTTCGCTTCCCTTGATAATGGACTATGAACTTTAATGTAAGTCAAAAAAGCCCTTTCTTTTCCAAGTTAGTTTGGCTAGTGTTTTATTACAGCAATTGAAAGAAAACTGCCTGTAGCTTCGATTTCTTTTTCTTTGATCGCCTCCTTAATGTTTCCACCAATGTATCAGCAAAGTGTCTTGATTTGTTCTGTTTACTATAAAAACGTCAGGAAACTGTTAGCACATTGACACTTGGAATCTGGAGTAAAATGAATCTGTGTTCCTGGGCCATGGTCACTCATATTTGACTCCAGAATAAACTATGTCTTAGATGTACGAGTCGTGCTCTTGTGTTACTTTTCTGTTGCTGTGACAAAAACACCGACCAAAGCAACTTATAGAAGAAAGAGTTTATTCGAGCTTACAGTTACAGAGGGATCAAAGTCCATCATGGTGGGGAGGCATGGTGGCAGAGGTGGCCAGAATATAAGAAAGGACACTCACATCTTCAAGTAGGTGTAGGAAGCAGAGAGAGAGAGACTAGAAATCTGGCAAGGTTTAAGAACCCCCAGTCCCATCCTTATTCCAGCAAGGCTATGCATCCTCCCCAAACGGCTCACCAATTTGGAACAAAATGTCCAAATAGTTTGAGCATATGGGGAACGTTTCGAAATGCTATGGAAAAATCAGAGGGCGACCACCCACATTTTCTCATTTCTGTTATAAATCACCACATGTGTCAGCAAGAAAAACAATGATTTGACAGAAATTCTGGTACTAACATTTAGTAAGACATATATATTTCACCTATTCCCTTAATAAGATTTGGAGACAGAGGCACTTGGGAGCTGTCGAGGGAAATGTAGCTCATAGATTTTTAATTTTTTTTATTATTTTTTAATTTTTTTTTAATTTTTATTTATTTCTGTATGTGTGTGAATGTACTGTCTGCCTGCAAGTCTGTGCACCCGTGTCGTGCAACGCCGCGGAGTTCAGAAGAGGGTCTCGGATTCCCCTGGAACTGGAGTTCTCCTGGAATTGGAGCTTCAGACGGTTCTCAGCCGCCATGTGGGTGCTGGGGATCGAACCCGGGTCCTCTGTAAGAGCGGTCGGCGCTCTTAACCGCTAGGCCATCTCTCCAGCCCCGCTCATAGATTTTTTTAAAAATTTTTATTTATTTTTGTATGTGTATGAATGTACTGTCTGCATGTAGGTTTGTGCACCTGTGTCGTGCAGTGCTGCGGAGATCAGAAGAGGGCATCGGATTCCCCTGGAACTGGAGTTCTCCTGGAATTGGAGTTACAGACGGTTCTTAGCCGCCATGTGGGTGCTGGGGATCAAACCCGGGTCCTCTGCAAGAGCAGTCAGTGCTCTTAACGGCTAGGCTAACTCTCCAGCCCAGCTCATAGATTTTAAAGAGATGAAGATTTTAAAGGAAATGGACAGCAATACAAGTAAACAGAGGAGGGAATGGGGGAGAAGAAAGAGTAAAGAATGAAAGGGAAAGTATAGGTTAGAGGCGTAAGACATAGAGAGAAATCATTATAGAATAGGGGCAGAAAAAAGGACATTTACCTGCAAATTTCCTAATTCCATTCTTTTTTTTTGAGACAAAGTATCCCTGTAGCCCCAGCTGGCCTGGAACTCACTCTGTAGACCAGGCTGGCCTTGAACTCACAGAGATCCACCTGCCTCTTCCTCCCAAGTGCTAGGATTAAAGGCGTGCACCACCATACCTGGCCAATTCCATCTTTTACTGCTGAGTAGAACTCTATCCTGTAGAAGTACCACATTTTCATTATCCATTTGTCAGTTGAGGGACATTTAGGTTGTTTCCATTTCTTAGCCGTTGTGAAGAAAGTAGCAACAAACATGGCCTCACAGGACCTCTACAGAGGATGAGTCCTTTGTGTACATGACAAGGAATGCTATACCCAGATCATATGGTTGATTTATTTTAGTTCATTAATAGTTCTCTACACTGCTTCCCATCAGCAGTGGATTTGTGCTCCCCTTTCTCCACACCCTCGCCAGCATTTGGAGTGCTTTGTTCTCTTGATCTTAGCTATTCTGACTTACCCAGTCAGAATATTCTGACTGGGTAAGTCAGAATAGCTTTTGATCTGAACATTCTTATTACTAAGGCTATTGAACAACTTTAAGGTGTTTATTAGCCATGTTTATTCATTCATTTGAGAACCCTTTGTTCAGGTCTAGAACCCATCTTTTTATTGGGTCATTTGTTTTCTTGTTTCTTTGTTTTTGTGAGTTTGCATATTCCTGGTATTAATCTGTCAGATATGTCGCTGGTAAAGATTTTCTCCTACTCAGTGGGTTTTCTCTTCCTTTCCTTGGTTGTTTCTTTTGCTGTACAGAGCTTGATTGTTGACCTTAATGCCTGAGTGGCTGATGTATAAAGTCCTTTCCTATGCCTATATCTTGGAGGGTACTGCTTATGTTTCTAGCAGTTTCAGAGTTATAGGTTTTATAGTTCCTCTTTGAGTTATTTGTATTTTATTAAGTTCTTGGATCCTATTCATGATTGTTCTTTTAAATTCTGCATCCTGGGGCGTGTTAGTAGGACATGCAGGTTTCTGAAGGGGACATAGTCTCTTGTTTTTTCATATTATTTGTGTTTTCGCTCTGCCATTTGGGCATATGGATGTTCTTTGTTGGTTATGCATCCAGTAAGAATTTCTACTCAGCTTTCATTTAATTTAATTTTAGTTCTGTTTATGTTGTTTATGTAGTTTTGTTGGTTTTTGTTAAAGTAAGGAAAATAAATTGGTGGATGTTTCAGGTTCTTGCAGGGTAATAGACTGGTCTGGGTGGTTGGTGAGACAGGATAGTAGGTAGGTTGGTCGGGTTAGTAGGAGGGCTGGTCTGTGTCAGACAAATCAGGAGACAGTGCAGTCTGTGCTAGGGAGTTTTGCTAGTCTGGGTTAGGAAGAGAGTCCAGAGATCTTCAGTTGGGGAACTGGAGCTCACCTGAGTGCAAGGCTCCCAGAGGACCTACTTGTTATCTTCTGATTGCCAGATGGTGGCCACAATTTGGCAGTGGTTTGCTGAGTTGAAGGGTGGCAGGCCTATCCGTTATCCATCCAGGACACCTGGGGAGTGATCATTTGGCTGTCTGTCTGTAGTCAAGGTAGCTGTGAATTGTTTTCACAGACCCCTTTGAAAACAGCCACTTTGTTACACAACAGGAATGCTTAGTGCCATCTGTACCTCCTCTGGCTTGCCAGTCTCCTCCCAATAAAATAAGTAATTTTCCCTAACTGTGTGTTCTCTTGTCACTGTTTGCTGAATTAGAATTCCCAGGTTTGATAATTGGTTTCCTACAAGTGTTACAGCCACAAGTGGTTCTCCACTCAGCTGCTGCTGTTTCTATGGCAACAGATACATTTTAAATTCACATTATTCAACTTCCCTTTCTTCTCTGCAATTCAGGAACAAGACAAAGTGATGGATGAAAAGGGAAGAGCGTACCATGAAAGGAAGTGGGAAGGGAAAAAACCCCATAATTACAGGAATTAATAAAATATTTAATAAATCAAAACATGTTTTCTTTCCGAGGACAGTAGTGAAGGAAAGGGATGGTGCCTTTGTGAGAGGCACTAAAACATTGTAAAACCAGAAACAACTCAGCCTTGAATACAACAGCTGCCGCTATTGTGAAGGTAAGAGCTGTTATGAATTCAACGGCAGGAAAAGCTGACATGTGAAGGCAGGCCGTGGCTTCACATCCTTACATCATCTTGTAAAGTTGCCCTTTTCTCTCCCCAAATATGAGGGTGAGATTGCAGAAACGTGCTGCTTAGAATTGATGTGATTAAAACAGTGGTGCAGGGTGCAGACTACACACATCCCTATAGCTACTTGTAGCCAAAGTTCTTCTAGTAATGGACACTTTAGGGGAGATAACCTGCGGGTTGAAGAAAGTGCTGGTCAGTCCTTGGAGCCTGAAATCTTTCAATTGGTTTAAAGCTGGAAATGGAGAGATCTGCTTCTATCCCAGTAACTATGCTTTTGCTGATGAATAAGCAAGTCACAGGGAGAACAAAGCACTATAGAGACTCCATTGTTCTCCAGGTACCTGGACAGAAATTAAACATTTTATTATTTATTTATTTATTTATTTATTTATTTTTTAATACATTATTTTGTGCAAGATTATCAAATCTTGACCCTCGTTCCACACCCTATGCCCCCACCCCACCAGAGCTCATGTATTCTGCCATACGTGCTTTTCATCTCTTTCTCAGTCTTTCTCGATATTCTCCATGTGGAAGTTATTGTTTTGAGCAGAAGTTTACTGTTTCAGTTCTTTGATGCAGTCCTTTCTGTTGTTGTTGTTTCCAATATGCATCACTCCCAACTGCTTTGACAAAAGCTCAAGGGGCCGTGCACAAGAAATACTTACAACTAGGTAATTGGCACTAGCATCCACAGATGAGGGATACCATTTGTCGTTTGTTTTTCTGGGACTGTGTTACTTCACTCAGCATGATGTCTTCTAGTTCCAGCCATTTTCCTGCAAAGCTCATGATGTCATCTTTCTTTACTGCTGCATAGAACTCCAAGTAGATGTACCCCATTTTCTCTAACCACTCATCAGTTGAGGGGCATTTGGGTTGGTTCCAGCTCCTTGCTATTGTGAAGAGAGCTGAATAAACATGGCCATGCATCTATCTCTGTGGTGGGTGAGTCTTGGGGGTACATGTCTAGGAGTGGTATGGCTGGGTCGGGTGGCAAGTTCATTCCAAGTCTTCCAAGGGTTCTCCACACTACTTTCCATAGTGGCTGTATGAGTTTACATTCCCACCAGCAGTGGATGAGTGTTCCCCTTTCCCCACAACCTCTCCAGCACTTGGTATCATTTGTTTCCTTGATTCTAGCCAGTCTTATTGGAGTAAGATGATATCTTAAAGTGGTTTTGATTTGCATTTCCTTAATGATTAGTGATGTTGAACACTTCTTAAGGTGTTTCTCAGCCATCTCTAATTCCTCACTTGTCAAGTCTCTGTTAAGGTCTTTGCTCCATCTATTGAGTGGGTCATTTGTTTTCTTTCCTCTTTGCTTTTTTTTTTGAGTAGTTTATATATTCTGGAAATCAATGCTTTGTCAGATGTTTCTGCAGTGAAGGTTTTCTCTCACTCTGTGGGATTTCTCTTCACTTCCTTGATTGTTTCTTTTGATGTACAGAAGCTTTTGAGTTTAATGAGGTCCCATTTGTCATTTGACCTTAATTCTTGCACAGCAGCTGTCTGATTTAGGAAGTCTTTTCCTATGCCTATGTCTTGTAGTCTGCTGCCAACTTTTTCTTCTATTGCATTCAGAGTGGGGTTTCACACTGAGGTCTTTAATCCATCTGGAGTTGACTTTTGTACAGGGTGAGAGGTAGGGGTTTAATTTCATTCTTCTACAAGTGGTGATCCAGTTTTGCCAACACCACTTGCTGAAGATGCTGTCTTTTCTCCATGTGTCTTCTTGGCCCCCTTGTCAAACATGAGATGGCTGAAATGTATGTGTTCAAGTTTGGATCTTCAGTTTTGTTCCATTGGTTAACAGGTCTGTTTCTGTGCCAGTACCAGGTTGTTTTTATAACTATAGCCCTGTAGTATAGTTTGAAATCTGGTATAGAGATCCCCCCTGTGTTGTTCTTTTCACTCAGAGTTGTTTTGGCTATTCGGGGTCATTTGTTTTTCCAAATGAATTTAAGGACCTTTTTTTCCAAGCCTGTGAAGAAACTCTTCGGGATTTTAATTGAGATTGCATTAAATCTATACAAGAGTTTCGGTAGGATGGACATTTTTACAATGTTAATTTTCCCAATCCATGAGCATGGGAGGTTTTTCCATCTTCTGATGTCTTCTTTAAAAATTTTGTTGTAGAGATCTTTGGTGTCTTTGGTCAGGTTTGTTCCTAGGTATTTTATTGTTTTTGAGGCTATTGTGAGTGGGAAGCTCTCCTTGAATTCCTTCTCCAGTTGCTTGTTGTTGGTGTAAAGAAATGCCACTGATTTTTCTAGATTAATTTTGTATCCTGCCACTTTGCTGAAGCTATTAATCATTTCTAGGAGTTTTCTGGTGGAGTTTTTAGTGTTCCTTAAGTAAACAATCATATCAACAGCAAATAGGGATAGCTTGACGTCCTCTTTTCCAATTAGTACTCCTTTAATTTCCTTTTCTTGCCTTATTGCTCTAGCAAGTGTTTCAAGCATTATATTGAAGAGGAGTGGTGACAGGGGGCAGCCTTGTCGAGTTCCTACCTTTAAAGGGAATGTTTCTGTCGTTTCCCCATTTAGGATGATATTGGCTGAGGGTTTCCTGTATATGGCTTTGTTTACATTGAGGAATGATCCCTCCAATCCAGTTCCCTCTAGGACTTTAAGCATGGAGGGATAATTAAACATTTTAAATAGGAACAAAATACTGACTGCCACTGAATTTACTTTTTAAGGAGTATGTTGGGGAGGCTTGTGGTTTTGTTGAGCAGAATGTAGAAGGGGGAAAAGCATTTTGCCAGAGTGTAGAGCAAGCAATAAGATTGGAGGAGAGTGTAGGGAGGATGGCAGGACGTGGCTTGAAAAGAGAAGTGGTACAAGTAGTCTATGGGTATGTGATTGGTGCATGTGCTCAGACTCTAAAGAGAATCTTAACAATTACTTGTGTTTGCTGTGTGACATACACCTCTTTTGTTGTCTTGGGATACCAGGGGGCCTTGGAATAACCTACCTTATTTTTTTTAAGGTTTTTTGAAGCTGAATATGGCTTTTAAATAATAAAATTATTGATTAAGTAACAAGGTTCACTCATCCTTATTAACCACCTAAGCATCTCCATCCCACATTCTTTTTTTTTATTTTTATTTTTGAGATAGGGTCTCCCTGCAGCCCCAGCTGTCCTAGAACTTGCTATGTAGATGAGGCTGGTCTTGAACACTCAGAGATCCACCTGCCTCTGCCTCCTGAGTGATGGGACTAAAGGCATGCACCACCACTTATGGCCAACATCCCACATTCTTGTGACAAGTAAACTGAGTGAATTTTTCTTAGTTGTCTGTGATTGTCTCAAAATTAACCTGTCAGGTCTGAGTTTCTCACCGTACCACCTTGTCCCCTTAGTCTTAGCATCCTGCCTTTCCTACTTCTTAGTAATCTATTTTTGAAAGAGGTCTTGTTAGTGGCAGGGCAGAGGCAAAACCTTAGTCTTCTAAGACAAGACCATTATATGAAATGCACTTCACTTTCACATTTTTTAAAATGGGGAAAGCTTAATATGACCTCTATTTTAGTAGAAACATTATTTGGGATATTTCCAGCACATTCAATTTCTCTGACTATTTCCCCTGTGTCCTCAAGACAGAACCCTGATGTGATAGCAACAAGTTCTTTTGTTGTTATTGTGTGAGACAGAGTCTCACTCTGTAGCCCCAGCTGGCCCGGAACTTGCTCTGTAGACCATCCCAGGCTGGCCTTAGTCTTACTGCAATTTGCCTACCTTTGATTCCAGGTGCTGGAATTAAAGGTATAGACCACCATACCTGGCAGTATAAATTCTTATTCAGAGTCAGTGGATTGGGGTACCTTGGCCTTTGGCGTCGGCCACTGCCCAGCTTTGGCCAAATAGATGACACCTGCAGGGGACTTGACAACCCCAGACAGGATTCTCAGACTGATGGCTAAACTGTAAGCCTCTGTCAAGTCTGAACCAGCCGGCTAATCAGTACACACTTCCCAGGCTGGTGGTCTGCAGATCGACCCCTATCCAGCCAGTACCCGCTAGCATTCACCACAAACCCTAAGCCTAAAGGGCTTAACTGACACGTGGGTGGAAATTAACAGACCAGGGACCTTCAGATGATGGTGAAGGAGAATCCATTCATTCGTTCACAGCACTTTGTTTTTTTTTTTTTTTTTTGTCTTTTCGAGACAGGGTCTCCCTGTAGTTCCAGCTGTCCTGGAACTCACTCTGTAGACCAGGCTGGCCTCGAACTCACAAAGATCCGCCTGCCTCTGCCTCCCAAGTGCTAGGATTAAAGGCGTGCGCCACCATGCCCGGCTAGCACTTTGTTTTTATAAGCAGAGTGACATCATCTCTCAGGGCCCACTTTCAGATCCCCTGCCTCATGTTCTGTAAATATCACAAGTTCTTGTTATCATGAGTTTAATCCCAGGGGTCTGTTTCACAGGGTTTGTTAATACAAGCAAATCTTGCCTAAAGGGACAGGCAGGTGATTTAGCACAAAGCAGCCCCAGGTGGCCTCTTTCTACTTACAGATAGAGGCAAAGTTAGGGTACAGGAGTGATCAAAGTTACTGCTGTTAATGGTCTGTTCCTATAACTTAGGAGTCTAGTTTTTACCTCCCATTCTTTGGTTTTATAAAATTCTCTGATCCAGGGGCTGGAGAGATAGCTCAGCGGTTAAGAGCGCTGACTGCTCTTGCAGAGGACCCGGGTTCGATTCCCAGCACCCACATGGCAGCTAAGAACCTTTAACTCCAGTTTCAGGGGAATCTGATGCCCTCTTTTGACCTCTGCGGCATTGCACTACACAGGTGCCCCAACCTACATGCAGACAGTACACTCATACACATAAAAAATAATAAGTGGGGCTGGAGAGATGGCCTAGTGGTTAAGAGCACCGGCTATTCTTGCAGAGGACCTGGGTTTGATCCCCAGCACCCACATGGCAGCTTCTATGAACAGTCTTTAACTCCAGTTCCAGGGGAATCTAACACCCTCTTCTGACCTCTGTGGCATTGCACAACACGGGTGCACAAACCTACATGCAGACAGTACATTCATACACATACAAAATAATAAAATTAAAAAAAAATTAAAAAAATATTAAAAAATTATCTGATCCAATAAATCCACTTAATTTGTTTATGTTTGGTTAAAACTCATTTTATAAAAGAAAAGAAAACCAAAAACTCATTTTATTAGTTGCAATTAATAGTCCTAAGTAGTCCCTGGAGGAAGCTCTTAAAAGGAGGAAATGCAGTGTGTGGTGCGTCACTGCCGTTAACTATGAGTGCTACTGCGGATGTGAGAAGCATAACCATGGAGGGGGTGAACAACTGGGCAGGAAGTGGGGGCGGTGGCTCAAATTTAATAGAAGCTTTGTTATGATTTCCCTTTGAGAGAAAGGTTCAATGTCTTTAATTGAAAATTACGTTAGGCCCCTTTGAACAAAGAGGAAGGAGCAGAAGAGATGTGATAGAATAGAGTCAAGCATTCAGTTGATAGGTCTACTGTATTGTTCAAGACAAAAGTCGGCTAAGCAGTATTTTGTGCTCCAATTCGATTACAAAGTATAATGAAATTGTTGGTACAGATAGAAAAAGACAGAACCAGAACTGGTTGACGATAACAAATCACAAATGGCATTTCTGCAAACACTTGTGTTACTTGAAGGAAAACCCAGTGCCCAACACAAAACTTCTATTCCTCTACATGTTTGAAAAGAAGTTTACCTCCTGGAGTGGGGGCCCCTTTAGGCTTCAATAACCACTGAAAACAAGCAAGAGTCAAATGCAAAAGGGAGGTGTTTACCAGGCTGCTTCTCTTCACTGATGGAAAAAGGGCAGATCTTATTGTAGTTAGTGAAAAAGAGGTTCAGACTAAACACAAATAGTGTTTCGATGAAAGGAACTGACTTCTAGGCACTGGCAGGAGAGGTACAGCTCTTCTGTCTTCTGAGGATGAAAGGGTCATTTAGAAAGTACACAGACAAAGGTCTTAGGGTCCTTTGTGTTACTTTCTTGAAGCTTTTATTCCCATCTTTCTTTCATTTTTCCTCTTCCTCAGGCTTTTTCTAAAATACAAATGAACAATACGACATTCCATTAATATGAAGGCTTCTTACAGAGTAATAATTTTAAGGAAGACATGTCTTTCATATTTGGAGGTCAAATAGGGGACTAGAAAATGTGAACACCTTAAATCACATGGCTAGACATTTCTCTTTACAGCCCCCTTGTTTACCTGGCTTCATAAACCAGAATTTAGGATGACATCAGTAGTAAAGAGGGTTAGCTATTATTTTCTTAAATATTTCTAAGGAAAAGTTAAGAAAATTTTTTGTCAGTGCCTTCTTTATAAGAAACTCTTAAATTTACTCTCAAATTTTATCAATGTGTATTTATATAAATAAGGAATATCTCTTTTTTCAGCATATTAGACTTCAGAGTCTGTGCTCTTAGAGGGAGCTACTGCCCTTGTCTAAAGCAGATGATAAATACTGCAGCACTCTCGATTTTGCAAGGTGATTTTGTGTGGTGGTGGGATCAAGTTGTGCATGATATCCTGAAATATGATCATATTTAAAGCAAAATATGAACTACATTGTGAAAGCTCTCCCTTGCTCCATCCCCTGAGTGGCAGACACCAAACAGACACCCCCTTTTCTAGTCATATGTCTTTGGTTGTGGAAAATAATGAATTCATTGGGATAGAAACCTTGTGTTCACAGAAAGTTAGAGGAGAAAATGAATGACAAAAATCTTAATATGACATAAAATTAATATACAATTGTCATAAGGAAACTAGCTATTAATTTTCTTTTGATTGTTAGCCTCTGAGTCCTCATGCTATTGAATTTTCATATCTTTTCTTCCTGCTCTTAGTTTTGGTTTCAGTTATTATTTACTTCAATTATTTTAACATGAGATGCTCAAACTGAAGATGGCTTCTACCACCTTGTTACTATCATGAATAAAGGTAATTACTTTCTAACTGTAATATATGATAATCCCGATAAATAAAAAAGTTAACATTTAAAGAATGATAGATCTATATTTTGATTGAAGTCATTCAAAATGAAGTCTATATTTAACATATTTGAAGGAAGCATTTCTATTATTGCACATTTAAGTTGAACCACATGTTAAACACTGTCGAAGCTTCACAATACCGTGCTATTTATGTTGTAAAGAAAAGAATCCTCAGGCTGGGGGAATAGCGCAGCGGTTAAAGGCTGAGGATAAGAACCCCGCAAAAAAAAAAAAAAAAAAAGAATCCTCACAGATTATGACTCCTGCACAGCTGAAGAAATGAGCTGAAGGGATTGAAATATATTGCATAACACACCAATTGCTATCCTTTTTACAAAGTACCCAATTGAATTATAAAAATCCAGGTTTTAGTAAATATTGTTATAACTGATTCACATTAAAGAAAGATGCAGAAGATGGGACAGTTTCTACTCACATAGAACTAACTGGAGCTGAGTTTGGTGCTTGAGTGAGGTCTGCCTCCACAGTCAGTGTTCTTTATACTAACTGACATGTTCTAAAGATTTAGTTTGTTTCTATTCGTTTAGAAGCTAAAGTGGTCTCCCATGCCAGGAGGAAGCTGCTCACAATGCAGTGAGGGCTTAACCAGTTTCCATGGACAGGTCTTATCAGCATCAGTGGCTGTGCTTTGAATTCTGCTAGGAAATTAGATGATCCCTGTGACCAGTGTGCTCACCGGCTTTCTCGTTTGCCATTTCCTTAGAATGATAGTTCCCTAAATTTTCCTGCTGGGTTCTTTTGAAAAGGAGGTGTGATTATTGTTTTACTCCCTTCCTTTGTAGTCCTTTTCTAGAGAACTGGAAAGAAGTCTGATCAGTATTAAAGTGGTTGACTTGCCTGGTAGCAATTAACAGAAGTTGACACTATTAAGATTTTAACCTCCCTGCACAGGGATTTCTTTTCTCCTTTTTAGAGGGCTTCAAATCTCATTTCTTAAAAACTTTAATTTAATTGTCTCTAATAGACAACCTGCTGATCCAGTCTGAATTCAATAAGGTAGTTAATGACAAAAATCATTATTGACATGGCATTAAAACCCAGAGTAACAGATGGATTCAGTCTAGCTAAAGAATATTAGAGAGGTAAAATCCATCAAAGAATTCTTATAGAGTTGAAAAAAGAATAAAGAAGAGCTATTTAAACCCTTTCCAACAAACGTTATGTGACTCTCCCTTACTGTGAAATACAGGGTTAAAAAAGTTTCACCTGAAGTCTATTGACATTGTCTTGTATAAGTGAAGGTGGGCTTTGGGATGGGGATCTTTATGGAGAGGTAATGGCATAATACTTTAAACATAGTAAGTTTGAAAATAAGTTCGTCTATCTTCAGTTATGGAAATGAAGGCAGAAATCTCTGATCTTGAGTCAGTGGCACCAATTGCTGTTGAAATGTGCTTTCTAGTTGATAATTTTTAGAATCCTCTCTTTAATTTTTTGGGCTGTCAATACAAAGTGATTGTTTCCATCCATGGCCTCTTCACACATAGGTGTCATTATAATTTTCCTCCCTCCCCCCCTCCTCCCTGGTTGGGTCTGTCTTTTCCCTGAGTGGTTCCAACTTCTGCTTTCTCATTATATGTCTTTCATTACCCTCTGTATTTTCTGCCTCCCTGAATATGTCTTCCTCCCCTCTTATAATCTCCTTTCTAGCTTTGTGATCTTTACATACACAGACGCACAGACACACACACACACAGACACACAGTCACACACACACACACACACACAGAGAGAGAGAGAGAGAGAGAGAGAGAGAGAGAGAGAGAGAGAGAGGTTTTAACTCTAGGTTCTATGTATAACATAAAATGTGGTATTTGTATTTCTAAATGTGGCTTTTTTTAATTTGATTTCCAGTTGAATCTATTTTTCTTCAAAAGTTCTGATTTCATTTTGCTTAGGGCTGGATAAAATTTTTTTCCCTTGGACATTACATTTTCTTGTAGACAATGACAAAATCTGAGTACAGTACCAAGAACAGTATTACTTTCCTTTAAACAAGGTTGCTAATACTGGACCCTACAAAAAAAAACCCCAAAGTAAAATAAGCTAACAGTGTCTTCAGATTCTGGACCTCAGAGCCATTTCTGAAGTAAAATGTTCAATAAGCTAGAAATCAGTTGCTGTTAGGTTAACAAAGATACCCAATGTCCAATGTCTTGGGGTTAAAGACAAGATCTGAATAGCACTTAAACACAGCTACTGTAAATTACTTATATGGCGGCCGTCTTTCAAATGAAACAATTTTGATGCCAGGATGAAAAGCATTTCCAGGTTTCTTTTAATTGTGGAGGTGTTCTGGGCTTTCTAAGTTCTTGCTTTCCCTGGGGGATTCTAGCTTGGCCATAAGTGTGTTACCAGTTCCAGAAGTGTCTTCTGGGTGCTTATCCTCACCATCAAAGATAATGTCTTCTGGATTTGGGGGCGGGGCAGAGTTTTCATTGGGAAAGATCTCCTGAAATAGCGTTTCTGCTTGCTTGACTGCATGCTGGTTCCCCAGGGCACGGTCGGGCCCAGAGCAGATGTGCACGTTGGAAGGCGATCCACTGTGTGAGCTTTGGCTCACCTGAGGAATCTCTCATGTTAAAATAAAGAGCCCACAAGAGTCTTGGTTTTCTGAGTTCTTCCTTGTCTGCTTCTGTTTCTGAAAACGGAGTGAGTGATTTCTTCACCACCGGTTCTAAGTCTTCTCTTACTGTTTTTGAAGAGGAACAGGTCAAATGGACTAGATAGGTGTCTTTCATGCATGTCATAGTTGATGAACATAATTCTATGACCAGAACAGAACAGGTTCCTGGCTCCAGTGCAGGTACTATCATGATGGAAATCTGCTGATCTGAATCTGTCTCCAGCATGGACTGGTCTGTGATGAGCATGGCCCTTGAGATCTGCTTATACTGCACATTGGAACATGTTTCCTTCGAAAGGTAACTGCCTTCCACAATAAAAGAGCTAGCATTTATCCTCTGACCCAAGTGGTCTATGACTGCTTTACAGCTTCCAGAGTCTTTGTCATACCATCCAAGACACTGAAGGAAGATTGTTGTTGCTTTAAGGCCATCTAATATAGTGCAAGGTGATTCTGGTATCATTGTGATGGAGTGGAGTATAAAATGCTGGAGGTTGGGGGGTTAGTTTTTTAGTTTTTAAGTACTCAGAAAACGAGCACAGGTTGAAATCTTGGTGTTCATCAGGATGTTGTTCATAGTCTGAATAGAATTAAGGAATTTCATTAGCATCCTCTTTTCAACCATGGTGAGCTCTTTACTATTAAAGACATGTGCTCTGGAGCAAGCACCTGTTCTACCTTCCCTTCCTGAAATATAAGAATCCTAGTGACATTCTTAAATTCTGCATGACGACTAACATTTGATTTGATTAAAAGATCAATCAGAGATCCTTGAGAATGCAGCAGCTTTGAAACCAAGTCAACATTAAACCTCCTGCTTTCCTTAACTATCTGAGGGTAAGTAATCCTATTTCTCTTCAACCAGGAAAGCAAACCTGAAAAGCTGAAACTAGCCCAGTTCCCTTCATAGTACCTTATTTTTTTAAATTTTATTTATTTATTTTTATTGATGCTTTGTGTATTTCATACATCATTTTCCAATTCAGTTCAGACATATTTCCCTTTCCCTCCCCCCCATCCCACCCCACCCCATCCCAGATCATACATTCTGCCATAACTGTCCTGCATCTTTCTCTTAGTTTTTTTTCATTTTTTTAGCAATAAGTGATAATTTATGAGTACAAGCATCCCTCATGTAAAACCAATTTGCAGGCCGTTGTGCCCAAACCCCCACAGCCCCACCATCCAACGGGGGGGGGGCTTATATGTTCAATCAAGTTGATCAAATGAGTGTCCAGTCTATATTGCTGTAGTTTCACCATTCACCCCAATCGCAGCCCTTACATTCTACCACGCCCCCTCTTCCGCAGATTGTTCCCTAGGCTTAGAAAAGGGGTAACTTCTTGAGTCAACGTGCAGAACTCTTTGCCCACTTCTTGAACATGGAGCTGCAAGAATGGACTCGGGCAGACCAGCTCCTACTATAATCACATCAAACTCTGTGGGAAGCCTGTCTGCCATCCTAGGAGCTGAAGCGTCCACTGACAGCTGATGAAAGAACTGTGCATGAATCTAGGTTGAGGGCTCCTCTGAGGTAATTATACTCTAATAAAATCTCTCCTTGTGATGTTTCAGTTCGTTTCAGAAACAGGGAGTTTGTAAGTAGTCCTAAGCTGCTGAAGTGTTACCAATTTTAAACATTTTAAGACAGTAGCATGGAAAACATGACACAGTGCCGGTATGACATCTGAGAACACTGCTGAGGATCATGCTCCACCAGCCACTCTTGCCATTGTCAAGGCTGAATCACCATGTTTTATTTATTTATCTTTTAATAAACATCTGGGCTGGTTCCGTTTCTTAGCTATTGTGTATGGTATAGTTATAAATAGGATCGTGGAAGTATCTCTGTGGTATATTGACTTAGAGTCCTTCGGGTATATACCCAGGAGTTGTAGAACCGGGTCTTATGATAGTATAGTTTTGCAGGTTTTTAAAAAATACTGCTATATTCACTAGCAGTGAATACAGGCTCCTCTTTCTCCACATCCTCACCAGCATTTATTTTCTTGATGATAGCCATTCTGACTGGAGTTAGGTAGAAGGGCAAATCAGTTTTAATTTACATTTTCCTAATGACTAAGGATATTGGACTCTTTTTCGAGCATCTATCGGCCTCTTATCTCTTCCTTTCAGAGCTTTCTATATATTCATTAGTTGATTTATTCATTGGATGGTTTGTTTTCTTTGTGTTTAATTTTTCAGTTATTTACATATTCTTGACCTAAATACCATGTCTTATGTATAGTTAGCAATAATTCTTCTACTAGTCTGCAGGCTGTCTCTTTACACTGGTGAACTTTCCTTTACTGTGCAGAAGCTTCTTAATTTCATGTCAATCTTTGGTGTTATTTTCTGTAGAGTTGGAGATCATGCTTGTCTCTGGCTGTATCTTGAAAGGTTTTCCCTAAGCAGCTGCAGAGTTTCAGGTCTTACATTAGGGCCTTTCACCAATTTTGAATTGACTTTTGTGTAGGCTGTGTGCTGGATAGCTTTAGTGTCAACTTGACACACCTGGGTTGAGGGAGCCTCAATTGGGGAATTGGCTCCATTGGATTGGCCTGTGGCCACATCTGTGGAGTATTGTCTTGATGGTCGAGCAGTGTGGGAGGGCCCAGCCCACAATGAGTGGTGCCACCCTGGGCAGGTTTTTGTGTACAGTATAAGAGGGCAGGCTGAGCATGGCCCAGGGGAGCAAGCCAGTAAACAGCATTCCTCCATGGCTTGTGCTTCAGCTCCTGCCTCCAGGTTCCTGCCCTGAGTTCCTGCCTTGGATTCCCTGAGTGATGAACTGTGACCCAGGAGATGTGAGCTGAATAAACCCTTTCCTCCCAAGTTGGTGTCAGTCAGAGTGTTTTGCCGCAGCAATGGAAGACAAACCAGAACAGGCTGAGACAGATGGATCTAGTTTGATTCTTCCACATGTAGAATTTTCCCAGCATTATTTATTTATTTATTTATTTATTTATTTATTTATTTATTTATTTATTTATTTTTGGGGTGTAATATTCAGTAGATGTCTGTGAGGTCCATTTGGTGTATCATATCGTTCAGTTCAGATGTCTCTCTGTTTATTCTTTGTCCTGTTGACCTGTCCAAAGGGCTCAGTGGGGTATTGAAGTCCCCTATTATGAGTGTACTGGGGTTAGTGTGTGACTTATGGTCCTGGAGAATTGTCTTTATAAAATTTGGTGCACCAGAGTTTGGTGCATATATATTCATAATTGCGAAATCTTCTTGGTGAATTGTTCCTTTGATAAAAATGTAATGGCCTTCTTTGTCTCTTCTTATTTTTTTTTTACTTTGAAGTCTATTTTATCTGATATTAAAATAGCAACACCTGCTTTCTTTTTGGTACCATTTGCTTGGAATATTTTTTTCCATCCTTTCACGTTAAGGCGGTGCCTATCCTTGAAGGTAAGATGTGTTTCTTGTAGACAGCATATCGATGGGTTCTGTTTCCTAATCCAATCTCCTAGTCTATGTCTTTTGATTGGGGAGTTTAGTCCATTAATATTTAAGGTTATGACTGATAGGTTTGTGTTGCTTCCTTTTGCCTTATTACCCAGTTGCAATTTGGGTTTCGGTTTCTACTTCTGCAGTTATGCTTTTATTGATTTCTCTTCCTAGGTGCTGGGGGATGGTTGCTCCTTTCTTCTGTTCTTTGAATTGCTTCAAGTATTCTCTGAAGGGTTGGTTTTCCGGACATGTATTCTTTCATCTTGCTTATGTCATGGAAGATTTTTCTCTCTCCTTCAACTATAGTCAACATTTTTGCTGGGTGTAGTAACCTGGGTTGGCATCTATAGTCCTTTAACACTGGGAATGCTTTGCTCCACGTTCTTCTTGCTTTCATAGTTTGCATTGAGAAGTCAGTTGTAATTCTGATAGGTTTTCCCTTATATGTAACTTGTTTTTCTCTTGTGGCTTTCAGAATTTTGTCTTTGTTTTGGGTGTCTAGCATTTTAACTATGATATGGCATGGAGAGTTTCTTTTCTGATCTTGTCTGTTTGGGGTTCTATGTGCTTCTTGTATTTGTATTGGTTTGTCTTTTTTTAGTTTGGGGAAATTTTCATCTATTATTCTGTTGAAGATCTGATCAATACCATTCTCTTGGGATTCTTCTCCTTCCTCTATTCCTATGATGCAGAGGTTTGATCTTTTCATAGTGTCCCACAATTCCTGGTTGTTCCACTTTTGTGTATTTTTAAATTTTTCATAATCTTTCCTTGAGATTTTTAGTTGTTCTGTGTTATCTTTCACGTCGGATATTCTTTGTTCTGCTTCCTCCATTCTACTTCTGAGGCTTTTTCCATTCCTTTCCTCTTGATTGGATGAGTGTTTGATTTCCTTTTTCATTTCATCTTCTGATTTCTTTAGTATTTCCATTTCCTTTTGGAACTTCTCAATCTCTTCCTGTAGCTCTTTGCTTCGCTGGTTGGTTTCCTTATTTTTTTCAACATGGGATCTTTTCAGTGTTTCCACTTCCTTCCAAAGTTTGTCATTCTCTCTCTCTAGGTCCTTCTTGAGGTTTTCATTCTCTTTTCTTAATTCTTTGACTTGCTCTTTATGGTCTTGGACTTCTTTAAGTATGTTTACAATTGTACTTCTAATATCTGTGTCCTGGGCCATCCCCAGGGGGATCCCACTGTAGGAATCTTCTACAGGTTTGGTAGAGCTTGGTGTGGAATTATCCTGCACCTTTCCCATGTTTCTCTTCTTCGTGTCCCTGGCATGTGAGTTTCTCTTTGCCTGTATTCCAATGTGAATCCCAAATGCCTCTTCACTGTGTTGAAGGCTTGCTTTGCTTGCCTCCTTCAGATGCCTTCATTGTTTGATTGATTTGTTTTTGTCCTTTTCTCCTTGCTTATGGACTGTTGACTTGTCTAAGCTTTAGGCTTTCTATTGGAAGTCTAACTCACTCTTTCCTTTCTGTTCTGAAGGTTCTCCAAATAATCCACTTGGACACTCCTTCTGCAATCCCAGTTGGGGGGGGTACCTGTGCTTCACATGGTCTTGGGAAATCCCTGATCTCAAGACTCACACAGGCCTACCTTTTATACCAGCTAGAGGAAAACTCTGCCCCCACAGCCACACAAGCCAATCGAGCCAAAGACAATTAAATCAAATCAAACATTCTGCCTGGCTGAAGCACCCAGCTCCTACCGGTGCTTCAGGTGGTCTTGGGAAATCTCCTTATTTATTTTTATATAAGAACACCACCACCAAAGAGGTGTCTCTTTGCCCATTGCTGGGGTGGGGGGGCAGCACAATTTGTAAAGAGGCTTTTTTGTCATGCCTATGCTAAAACACCATGACCCCGGCACTTATAGCAGAAAGAGTTTATTCGGTTTATGGTGCCAGAGGGAGAAAAGGCCTTTCAAGATGGTGCCAGAGTAGAGAGCTGAGCATACCATGTCTTCTGGCAGACAAAGGAAGCAGAGAAACTGGAAATGGGACCTGGCTATCTATTCTCAAAGCCTGCCCCAAGAGATGTGCTTCCTCCAGCATGGCCACACCTCCTAAAGGTTCCACAACCTCATCAAACAATGCCACCAATTGGGAAAAGAGTGCCCAAATACTTGGAGCCTATGGGGACATTCCATTTAAACCACCACAGACAGCCTTGTTGAAAACTAATTTTTTCCCATTTAATATAATTTTAGCTATATGTTGCACCAAACTTTCAATTCTGGAACAAAACCAAGTTAGTCATGGTATTATAATCCTGTGTGTGTGTGTGTGTGTGTGTGTGTGTGTGTTTGTGTATGTTTGTGTGTAATCTTCTTAGTGGTGTCCTAGTTTTATCTTTGTTGCTATGATAAAAACACTTTGACCAAAATCAAAACCAAAAAGGAGAGGAAAGGATTTATTTGGGTTGTGTTTCCAGGTCACAGTTCACCACTGAGGGACGTAGAGGAGGGAAATTCAAGGCAGGAGCCTGGAGGCGGGAAACATGGAGAACAACGCTTGCTGGCTGGTTCTCTGGCTCACTCTGGCTTGGGGTCAGCAAGGTCCTTCTACAGCCCAGGACACCTACGTACAGAGGGGCCCACAGTGGGCTGAGCCCTTCTCTATTAATTAATATACAAAGCATCCACCACAGACACGCCCACGGGCCACTCTAGGAAATCAAGCCTTTCTTCTCAGATGACTGTAGGCTATGTCAAGTTGACAAATTAAAACTAAATTACAGGTTCTTGAATTCGATTCAGAATAATTTTGTTGAAAAATTTTTACATTTGTATTCATGGAAACTGGGCTATAGTTTTCTTTTTCAGTCTGCATTTGGCTTATGGAATGAATTGGAAATGTGGCTT
Organism: Rhizomys pruinosus; assembly: GCA_009823505.1. Lineage (NCBI taxonomy): Eukaryota > Metazoa > Chordata > Mammalia > Rodentia > Spalacidae > Rhizomys > Rhizomys pruinosus. The sequence goes on from VZQC01014537.1 coordinate 3,480,387, forward strand.
CTCTTTCCCTATTGTGGGACATTGTGAGGACAGTTGGTATTTGTTCTTTGTCTCTTTTAGTTTTCAAAATATCAATTTCCTTGCTGAATCTTTCTTCTTTATTGCTGACTTCTTCATCTGTTTGGTGGATTTTCTCAACAATTTTCCTGAGTTTTCCCTTTATATTGCTGTAGGTCTCAGAGGAGCAGAAATGATAGTCACATCTTCTCTGTTTAGCCTTGACCACTGTGCTGGATAGCTTTAGTATCAACGACACACCTGGGTTGAGGGAGCTTCAGTTGGGGAATTCTCCATTGGACTGGCCTGTGGTGGTCATGTCTGTGGGGCATTTTCTTGATTGTTGAGTGATGTGGGAGGGCCCAGCCCACTGTGGGTGGTGCCACCCCTAGGCAGGCACTGTACTGTATAAGAAAGAAGGCTGAGCATGGGCCAGGGGAGCAAGCCAGTAAGCAGCATTTCTTCATGGCCTGTGCTTCAGCTCCTGCCTCCAGGTTCCTGCCCTGAGTTCCTACTTGGGCTCCCTCAGTGATGAACTGTGACCTGGGAGATGTATGATGAATAAATCCAAGTTGGTTTTGGTCAGAGTGTTTTGTCACAGCAATTGAAAACAAACTAGAACAACCATTCTTATCAGAAAAATTTTGAAATCTTCTTCTAGTAGTCCCCAGTTACTAACTGGGGAGTGTGGCTTATGAAGGAGTCGGGATGCATTTTCATGTTTTTTACATTTCTGTCTGTGTTGCAGTTTTCACATTTATTGATTTAGATACATCTATTTCTTTTTTGGAAAGAGGGGAATCTTGTGAAAATCACACACTTTCTCTCTCTCATGTGTATGTGTGTGTCTATGCATGTATGTGCAGCATATGTCAATGTGTGTGTGCAAGTGTGTACACCTATGCACATATGTGGAGGCCAGAAGAGCATGTGGAGTGTCTTGCTCTGTCCTGTTCCATCTTGCTCCTTTGAGAGGAATTCTCTCCCTGAGTCTGGAGCTGGCTGGTGTCCTGTACACTGGCTGGGTTATCCTGTGGTGGGAAAGCTCAGGCAGGACACCAGGAGTGTACAGGAAACAGGTACTTTATTTAGGATGCAGCCTGGCCCAGTGGGCTCAAGGGTCAAAAATCTGGACCCCAAAGGGAAGCAGCACATATCTTTTAACCTTAGGCATTAGGTTCAAGTGAGAAGGAAACATACATATTGATTGGCTATCGATAAAGTCTTTAAAGCAGGCAAATTATTTTAAATTTACAAAGAAACAATGTTAACAAAAATCCCATCTGAAAAACACTGCACAAGTCTCCGTATGAGACAAACAGAACCTAAGAAGTTTCATCAGGACACAAGTGGTTCTTGAAACTGACTTCTTTTATTCTACAATACTGGGAAACTTATACTAGCCAGGCAGAATTCATTCTCTCTCTCTCTCTCTCTCTGTCTCTCTCTCTCCAGAAAGTCCAGGGAGCCCATTGTTTCTGCAGTTTGGAGAAACTTGTTTTTCCCAAGTGAAACTTAGAAACTTTTTGTTAACTGAAAAACCTCTTTGTTAACTGACCTGCCCCTGGTCTGATGTAACTCTGGTAATTTGATGTAGCTGTGGTTCTTGGCTTTGGCCCTGGCATGAAGTAATTGTGATTTTATTTTTTGGTCTTTTGAGACAGGGTCTTCCAGTAGCCCCAGCTGGCCTGGAACTTACTCTGTAGACCAGACTTGAACCCACAGAGATCCACCTGCTTCTGCCCTCCCTGAGTGCTGAGATTTAAAGGCATGCAACACCATGCCTGGCCTATAATTGTGATTTTTTTTTTGGTCTTTTTGAGACGGGGTCTCCCTGTAGCCCCAGCTGTCCTGGAACTCACTCTGTAGACCAGGCTGGCCTTGAACTCACAAACATCTGCCTACTTCTGCCTCCTGAGTGCTAGGATTAAAGACTTGTGCTACCACGCCCAGCTGTAATTGTGATTTTTAAGCTCTGTAAACTCTGCCCAGCTTCTCCTCAGGGTCTAGAGTTCTTTTAGATGTGAGCTCACTCTCAGTCTCCAGCTATTACTAATGAAAGGACCCTTAATTCACCGTCCCTATGTGGCATTCCTTGGCTCCTCGCACTCCGCATTGCAGTTCTGGCTAGTTGTTTCAGGATTCTAACCACAAACTTGTCAGCGAACTTTGCTGACAGACACAAAATAAGGATTCAGATCCTTATTTTACTTGAATATTCCATCAGGCTCTAGGATCCCCAGAGTGTGCACCCTAGAATGGCTAGTGCATTCGCTAGAGGCTGTCTCCAAGGCTTTGGGGATGCAGGAAGCAGTCACAGCAACCACAGCTCAGGCACTGGACCTGTCTTCATCATTTTAAGACTTCCTGGTAAAGGATGTAGGGCCTGCTCCTAAAATTTTAGAGGTCTGGGGCTTGTAGCAGTGAATGATAGGAAGATGGCTCCTGCTGGTCTCACTCTCAGAGCTTGAGTTGGGGAGGTCCGGCAGGAAGTACTGTCTGCCCTTGGGCACTGCAGTCTGAACTCATCTCCCACTTTCACATTGGGGCTTCTTGATGCTTGGCTTTCCTGTTCTCCTCACATGCTTCTGGGTGCCTTCCCTCATCCAGGGGTTGTGGCAAGCTGCACTGAGGTTCCCTGACTCGGTGTTTCTTCCTTCATCTCAGGCCCCTGAGGAATTCTGTTTCTAACAAGATTCTCAAGAGGGAGCCTAGATGCTATCTTTTGAGTTACATAATGTGACAAAATGAGAATTTCCCCAATCACTGACCTACTGACCAGAAGAAACTTGTCTCAGCAAAACTCACAATTGGGTTTCAGGCTTGTGAGGGTCATTTTTGGCTTGTTAACTGGGGGAGGGGCTGCCTAGCATTACCTTTCAGAAGCGGTCCCTCCCCAGGGACCTGCACGGTTGAGGCTGTCTGGCTACTTCTCTCCATCGCCCTCTCCCCTGTCCCCCTCCATTTTCTAGTATCCTTTCACTTTCTTGTAGATTTATGAAGCTCTTCCTCTGTTTCTCCTCTGGTATAAAATCCATTTTTTTCTCATTCTGCTTCACTACCTCACACAGAGACAGTCTCTATCTAGGCTGTCATCTAACTTTGAGTACTATTCTCAGATTCTTTAAAAATTATTATTATTATTAGTTTAATTTATGTGTATGAGTATACTGGCTGCATGTATGTAAATGCACCTGTTCAGTGACCACAGAAGTCAGAACAGTGTGCTGGATCCCCTGGAACTGGAGTTCTAGACAGTTGCTAGTCACCGTGTGGGTGCTGGGAACTGAACCCAGGTCCTCTGCAAGAGCAGCCAGTGCTCTTAACTCCTAAGCCATCTTTGCAGCCCTTATTTTCAGATTCTTGAAGAAAGTTTCCAGTAACCAAATATTTTTTGAACCATTAGCACATTTGTTTTCAATGTTTTACTGAAAATCTCTTTTTTAGTGTGTGTGTATATGTTTGTGTGGTATGCATGTGTCTGTGCACATGCATGTGGAGTTCAGTGGTTTATGTGAAAAGTGTCTCTCAGTCACTCTTCATTTTATTTCTTGAGGCCGGGTCTCTCACTGAACCCACAGCTTGCCAATTTGGCTAGTCTAGGTAGCCAACTTGCCTTGGGGAATCCCCTATTTCTGCCTCCCAAGTGCTGGGATTACCAGCCAGCCTCCATGGCTGCTGAGCCTTTAGATGGGTTATAGATCAATGGAATAGAATCAAGACCGTGATGTAAGGGCTGGAGACATGGTTCAGCAGTCAAGAGTGCATAAGGCTTTCTTGCAGAGGACCTGGACTCAATTCCCAGTGTCCATATCGGGTGTCTCACAGATACCTGAAACTCTTCCTCCAGGTGATCCAGTGCTTCTAGCTGTGGCAGCAGCATTTTCATGAGCATTCCTTCCACCCCCCCGACATGTGCACACAGAATAAATAAAATGGAGAAAGGTTGAAAAATTCAGTTATGAAATAAAATGTGTATATTATAACAGTGATGAAAATGAGAATTAGCAAGCTATAGGAAAAACAGCAAATCATGAAGTGGGAATAGCTGGGCATGCTACTCTAAAATCTAGAGTCATTTTCTTTTTTTTTTAATTCTTTTATTTATTTATTTAATTCAGTGAATTGAAGAGCTGATTCTTTGAAAGACTGCAAGATACTTAGACCCTTAGCCCAGTTAATGAAAAGAAAGAGGAAATCCAAATAAATAAAATAAGAGATTCAAGGAAAACACCACAACACACACCAAATCCACCCCAACATTGTAAACAAATACTTTAGAATCTATACTCCATTATATTTGAAAATCTAAAAAAAATAGATGAATTTCTAAAATCATAGACCCCACTGAAGCTAAACCAAGAAGAGATCAACATCTTAAACAGATCCATAGCAAATAAAGAAATTGAAACAGTAATACAAAACCTCTTTAGTAAAAAAGCCCAGGCCCAGAAGGATTCACAGCAGAATATTACCAGACATTCAAAAATCTACAACCACTGCCGGGTGTGGTGGCACACAATCCCAGCACTTGGGAGGCAGAGGCAGGTGGATCTCTTGGTCTACAGAGTGAGCTCCAGGCCAGCTGGGACTAAAGGGAGACCCTGTTTCAAAAAGACAAAAAGACAAAAAATAATCTACAACCATATTCCTTTAAAAAGATATAGCCAGGCGTGGTGGCACACACCTTTAATCCTAGCACTTGGAAGGCAGAGGCAGCGGATCTTTGTGAGTTTAAGGCCAGCCTGGTCTACAGAGCAAGTTCCAGGACAGCTGGGGCTACAGGGAGACCCTGTCTCAAAAAGACAAAAAAAAAAAAAAAAGATATAAACAAAAGGAGAACTCCTAAATTCCTTCTATGGATCCAGTGTCACTTGAAAATACCCAAACCAGGCAGAGACACCAGAAAAGATGAAAACTATCGGCCATATCCTTAACGAGCATAGATTCAAAGGTGTTCAACAAAGTACTCACAAACTGCATACAGACACACACTTTTTAAAAAAAATTGTATTTATTTTTGTATGTGCATGAATGTACTGTCTGCATGTAGGTCTGTGCACCCGTGTTGTGCAATACTGCGGAGGTCAGAAGAGGGTCTCAGATTCCCCTGGAACTGGAGTTCTCCTGGAATTGGAGTTACAGACAGTTCTTAGCCACCACGTGGGTGCTGGGGATCGAACCCGGGTCCTCTGCAAGAGCAGTCAGTGCTCTTAACCGCTAGGCTATCTCTCCAGCCCCTACAGACACACATTTTGATGTGTGTCAAGATAATTTACCATGATCAAATTGACTTTATTCTAGAGTTGCAGGTATAGTTAAATATATGTAAGTCAATAAATGTAATAAAAATATAAATGGACTTAAAGACAAAAAACACATGCTCATCTCAATAGACCCTGAAAAGGACTGTGACAAAATTCAACATGCATTCATGTTAAAAGTCCTAGAAGGTATTGGTCTGGAGGGAACATACGTCAACATAATTAAAGATGTATGCAAAAACACATAGCAAACATCATTCTAAATGGAGAAAAACTGGAAGCATTCTTATTAAAATCAGGAACAGGCAGGGCTGTACACTATCTCTACTCCTTTTTGATACGCTGCTTCAAATTCTTGCTAGAGTAATAAAACAAGAAAGGAAATTACAGGAGTACTAATTGGAAAAAAAAAGAAGTCAAATTATCTTTATTTGCAGAATGTGATATTATACATAAGAGATCCCAAAAGCTCCGCCAGGAAACTGTTAGAAATGATCAATACTTTTTTTTCTACCTGCCACTTCTTGGTCAGTGGCAGGAAGGCCTTATTTATTTTCTTTTTTTTTTTGTTTATTTTTTTTTAAGGATTCACAAACTATATAAGAAGCAACAGTTGTTTTCGAGATTCACATTGAGATGCTCAGTTTTGCCATCAATTAGGTTAATTGTGCTAGCATCCACAGATGATAGGGATCCATTCATCCTTTGTTTTTTCGGGACTCTGTTACTTCACTCATATGATTTCTTCTAGCTCCAGCCATTACCTGCAAAGCTCATGATGTCCATCTTTCTTACTCTGCGACATAGAACTCCATAGTGTAGATGTACCACACTGTTCTCTATCTACTAGTCATGGTGGAGGGGACCTTGGGTTGAGTCCAGCTCCTTGCTATTGGAGAAGAAGAGCTGCAATAAACATGCTGTGCATGTACTCCTGCATAAGATGAGTCTGGTGGGTACATGCCAGAGTGTTATGGCTGGTCAGTGAGCTAAGTACTTCAAGTTCTTCCAAGGTTTTCCACATACTGTTTCCACGTAGTGGTTGTATGTTTACATTCCCACAGCAGTGAGGGAGTGTTCCTCATTTCTCCACAACCCTCCAGCATTGGTATTATTGTTTTCTCTTGATCTAGCAGTCATTATATGGAGTAAGATAAATATCTATAAAGTGGTTTTTTGATTGCATTTACCTAATGACTTCCAGTTATGTTCGATTATACTCTTCTTCAGTATTTTTCTCGCCATCTCTAATTCCCTCACTTATGACAAGTCTCTGTTCAGCTCTCTTTTCTTTGCTAATTAGAGGGGTCATTTGTTTTCTTTGTTTTTTGAGTAGTTTATATATTCTGGAAATCAATGCTTTGTCAGATGTATCTGCAGTGAAGGTTTCCTCCCACTCTGTGGGATTTCTCTTCACTTCCTTGATTGTTTCTTTTGATGTACAGAAGCTTTTGAGTTTAATGAGGTCCCATTTGTCAATTGTCGACCTTAATTCTTGTGCAGCTGCTGTCTGATTTAGGAAGTCTTTTCCTACACTTATGTCTTGTAGTCTACTGCCAACTTTTTCTTCTATCGCCTTCAGAGTTTGGGGTTTCATGTTGAGGTCTTTAATCCATCTGGAGTTGACTTTTGTACAGGGCAAGAGGTAGGGGTTTAATTTCATTCTTCTACAGGTGGTGATCCAGTTTTGCCAACACCACTTGCTGAGAATGCTGTCTTCTTGGCCCCCTTGTCAAATATGAGAAGATCATCCATCATGACCAAGTTGGATTCATACCAGAGATGCAGGGATGGTTCAACATACAAAAATCAATAAACATCATCAAGCATATAAATGGAATGAACGACATAAACCACACCATCATCTCAATTGACACGAAAAAAGCCTTTGACAAAATCCAGCATCCCTTCATGCTTAAAGTCCTAGAGGGAATTGGATTGGAGGGATCATTCCTCAATGCAATCAAAGTCATATACAGGAAACCCACAGCCAATATCATCCTAAATGGGGAAATGACAGAAGCTTTTCCTTTAAAGGTAGGAACTCGGCAAGGCTGCCCCCTGTCACCACTCCTCTTCAATACAGTGCTTGAAACACTTGCTAGGGCAATAAGGCAAGAAAAGGAAATTAAAGGAGTACTAATTGGAAAAGAGGAAGTCAAGTTATCCCTTTTTGCTGATGATACAATTGTTTACTTAAGGGATACTAAAAACTCCACCAGAAAGCTCCAAGAAATGATTAAGACCTTCAGTAAAGTGGCAGGATACAAAATTAACCTAGAAAAACCAGTAGCCTTTCTTTACACCAACAACAAGCAACTGAAGAAGGAATTCAAGGAGACCTTCCCTCTCACAATAGCCTCAAAAACACTAAAATACCTAGGAACAAACCTAAAGATCTCTATAAAAAATCTCTATAAAAAATCTCTATAAAAAAACAAACCAAAGATCTCTATAAAAAAATTTTAAACCCCTAAAGAGGGAAATTGAAGAGGACATCAGAAGATGGAAAGACCTCCCATGCTCATGGATTGGGAAAATTAATATAGTGAAAATGTCCATTCTACCCAAACTCTTGTATAGATTTAATGCAATCCCAATTAAAATCCCCAAGAGTTTCTGAGTTTCTTCACAGGCTTGGAAAAAAAAGTCCTTAATTTTATTTGGAAAAACAAAAGACCCAAATAGCCAAAACAACCCTGAGTGCAAAGAGCAATACAGGGGGAAATCTCTATACCAGACTTCAAACTATACTACAGGGCTATAGTCATAAAAACAGCTTGGTACTGGCACAAAAACAGACCTGTTGACCAATGGAAGAAAACTGAAGTTCTAAACTTGAGCACATACAATTAATACTTTTAGCAAAGTGGCAGGTTGTACAATAAATTTACAAAACCATTAATCTTTCTTTATACCAATAACAAGCCGTCAGAAAAAGCATTCAAGGAAACCCTCCCATTCCGAATAATCTAAAAAAATTAGGAATAATCTAACCAAATATATCAAAGATCTTTACAAGGAAAAAATAAATCTTTAAAGAAAGAGAGAGAGGAAGGCACTGGGAGATGGAAAGACCTTCTATGTTTCTGGTTTTATAGAATCAATACTGTGAAAATGACCATCTTACCAAAAGCAGTCTATAGATTCAATGCAATGCCAATCAAAATACCCATGACATTTTTCAGAGAGCCAGAAAAAGTCATCCTAAAATTCATATGGAATCACAAAAGACCACAGAGAGTCAAAGGAATTTCTGCCTAAAAGAATAATGTTGTAGGAAATAACCATACCAGATCTCAGATTATATTACAGAGCTATGGCCATAAAAACAGCATGGTACTGGTGCAAAAACAGACATGTAGATCAATAGCACAAAATAGAAGAGCCAAACATGAGTGCATGCAATTTCAGCCACCTGATATTTGACAAAGGTGACAAGAACACATGATGGAGGAAAGACAGCATCTTCAACAAATGGTGCTGGTAAAACTGGATATCTACCTATAGAAGAATGAAATTATCTTTCATCTTGAACAAAAGTTAGCTCCAAATGAATCATGGAGTTAGTTAAATGAGTGTAAAAATTTTGGCTGAAGTGTGAGATAAAAGCTCTTTTAAGACTTAGAAACACAGGTCTTTCTCATGGTTCACATCAGAAGCAGAAGGAAATAAGTTTACTCTTACTGGATTAATCTATTAAATCTATGCATTATTACCAAGAGCAAATGAATTTTCAAAATAATACCATTCACATTTGCCAACTTTTTAGTGACCTAGCATTTCCTTGAAGAAATGCAGATCCCACTACAATGTTCTACTTCTGTACCTGAAGCGTGTTCTGTCTTCAGCAGGACATCTTATAGTTCTGGGAGAGAACCAACGGCTTTAGCAATAGCCTCTGTTATTTTGGGAGTCCCTTGGACTACTCTCACTAACTACTTAAAGGGAGGTCTCTTTTGCCTGGCACTGTACTCCTTGCCCTACAAGCCCCCAGGTATACAGACTCATGTTCAGACGCTGTATGTGCATTTCTCAGGGGGTTTGGGGGCATAACATTTCTCTCTGGGTTCCCTAACACCCCAAGATCCATTCATCTCTACTCTTTGTCCTCCCATCCAAACTCCCTCCTCCCTCCCAAGTCCCAATGACCCCCTTATCCCCACCCTCCCCCATAACACACACCTCCTACTATCCCAGGACAAATAAACACTAAGGGAGATCAATTAAGTAAATAATGTTTTCTTTCTACAATTACCTCAAGATGCTTTGCTCTATAGTCCTTTTAAAATTCCCCTTTTGCCCCTTGCATTAGCTGAATATTTCCTATATTTACTGGCCAGTCTTCCTCACCCTGACCACTCTGATACTTCATGGTTCTTGGCAATGGGAGCAACATAAACCCTGATGAACAGCTTATTGTTCGGTGAATTTGGCTTCAATATTTTGCTATATAAAATAGTGAAATTGTTTTTTCTGTGATTAAAGATTTTAAAAAGTCAGACCGGGTTTTTAGTTCTGTTCTTGCTGTTTAGCCCGAGGACTACTGATAGTTGTGAAAGCATAATCATTACAGAAATAAATTAATACCAATATCTGACTTCTACAGATATGAATACATGAACTATATTGATTCTTTGACAGCTTGGCAAAAGCAGAAATATGAACTTTTTTTTGTTGTTGTCTTTTCAAGACAGGGTCTCCTTGTAGCCCCAGCTGTCCTGGAACTCACTCTGTAGACCAGGCTGGCCTTGAACTCACAAAGATCCGCCTGCCTCTGCCTCCCAAGTGCTAGGATTAAAGGCGTGCACCACCACACCTGGCCTAGAAATATGAACTTTTAAAACAAGCCTTTCCCCACATGAAGTGTTAATAGTTACAGAGAAATGGCAATTCTGCTAAATATTTTTTTCTAAGTGTCAGAGCATAAAAATGTAAAGTCTCAATTTCTGTTTGGAAAATAAGATAATAATCCTAAGTGAAGGGAAAAAAAATTCTATGTAATGTTTTGTTTTAAAAAAGCAAAAGAAGCTAAGTAGTTAAGAGCACTTGTTGCTTAGTCATGATGGCTGAGTTTGAATCCCAGCACCACATTGGGTGGCTCTCAAACATCTGTAACTCCAGTTCCAAGGGATCCATTGCACTCTTCTGGACTCCAGAGGAACACACTAAATGGTAAGACAATACTTTTAAAGACACCATACAGCTTGGTCATAGAATATGCAGAAACCAAGCTGGAAGGGAGTTGGAAGCTTCCTCCTAGCTAACTAGCTTTCTTTTTTTTCTTTAAAATTTTTACTGCCATTAACAAGAATTTATTCTAGTACATAAAACTACAGCGCTCTGAAGTGTCCACAACTACAATTCCACCTAATGCTTACACTAGTGAGAAATTTTTTTTCTATAAAAAGTAACACTAGTGTGAAGAGGAAAAGAAAGGAAAAAAGGTAAAAGAAAGCTCCCCAAAGTAATCAGACTTCACTGAGTTTGGAAAAATGCTTAGTGCCAATGACTGGTGTGTCCTTTATACCCTTAGATACCACGCGGAATGTGCTTCCCCTCCTCCATGTGCTCTAAGTGACACAGATTTGTCAGTGAAGCTCTCTCCCCAGGTGCACCTGGTAGCAATCATGTCTTCATATTCTTTGTAAGCAATGGAGCAGTCAGGCTCAATGGTCAGCACACTCAAGGGGCTGTATTTTCCAGGCACACATGAAGGCCTGGGCACCGAGGGGTCCAGCTTCTCATAGATGATGTTCTGGACCATGGTGTGCACGGTCAGACATCAGTATGGGAGAGCCATACTGATGTCTGACCGCCCTGGGACAGTCCCCTTTGCAGTAACGAGGGTTGTATCTATGCAGGGCCACAATCCAGTTGTCCCATTTGAGCTGACTAAAGCTGAGCTTAAAGTCGTGGAGTTCACATTCATTTTGGGGAAAAAGAAACTGTTTAAAGTATTCGGTGAGATTGAAGGAAGCTGTATGAAGAGGCTTCTTCAATTCCGAGCCGATGGCTTCCTGCCCTCTTCAGTGCCTGGGAGATCTTTCAACGTCTGCAGCTTCTTCTCCGGTGGAATGGGATACACTTCTGTCTTGGTTAGGTCCCTGCGAAGGCCTCCTGGTGGAGTCAAGGGAATGCCAGCCGTGATAGGCCTGAGCCCTGGTGTCGTTCAGGTACAGGATGAGGGAGGGAGGCACCGGCAGAGGCATGTTAAAAGCACCGCCCTGTGGGGCCTGGTCTTTCGTGCATGTAAAATTGACAGACATGTGGATGCCTCTCGTGCTGGAGGCCACCAGAGGCTGAAGGAGAGAGGTCACATCGATCTCAATCCATCTGTGGTTCTTCAGTGTAAATGAGTATGGCGTTCTTGGGGGGGGGTGCTTTCCAGAAGATAGGGGCCCCTTTATCATCAGGTCACACACACACAAGTAATGGCAGAGGGAAGAGCAACCAGGCTGTTCAGAGTATACAGCAAGACTGACTTGAGTAAGTGTTCCATGGCCGTTACCCGATCCAGCTTAAACAACAGGTCCACGGCTGGAAGGGCTCCTGTCACCTGGGCTCCTGCAGCCTGCTCATGCTCAGCAGAGGGGCTGAAGAGCCGCAGTGTTGTAGAGGTGGCTTCTGCTGGGTTTGGGAATCCCCTCCTTGGTGGTGGTGTACATCTTGTAGAGCTTTTTCATGTAGTACAAAGCCCTGGAGTCCAGCTGTAGCTTGGGGGTCTCGCCTCGCCTGTCAGACAGGACCTTGAAGAGAGGTGGCAGGAGGTGAGATCTGTCCATCCTATATTCAGGCAGGAGCAAGGACCAGAGGTCCACCTCAGATTCCATCTCTGCACTAGCTGAAGTCTGAGCTTCTCCCCTAGAAGCCTAGAGTCCAGGCTAGTGAGAAAGCACGGCCATGCAAAGCAGCAGAACCAGAGCAGGGATTCACTGGGAAGTGCCATGGCTCTGGAGAACTAGGGAGGAAAGCATTTCTCCAGTGCCAGTCTTCTTCTGGAAGGCCGCTAACTAGCTTTCCTAGTGCCAGTAGAGTCTATATAGGCTGCTGGGGAGAATCATCATCAACTGTCTTATCTGTTGACTCTGGGTTTAACAATGTCTTCTAACCAGGCAAGAGGAGCCCATGTGTTATGAAGGTAAACTGTCAGAGTAACTTCTACTGCCAATTTGATACAACCAAGTCACTTGAAAAGAAGGAATCTCAAGTGAGGAATTACCTAATTCAGACTGGCCTGGGGCCATGTCTGTGAGGCATTTTCCTAATTGCTAATTGTTGTAGGAGGGCTCAGCTCACTGTAAGCTTACAGCTCATTGTAAGCATCCTTGGCTGCTTGGAAAGTTAAGTGAGTAAGCCAGAGAAAGCAAGCAGCAGTCCTCTATGGTGTCTGCTTCAGTTCCTGCCTCAGGTTCCTGCTCGGAAGGCAGCTCCTTCCCTGGCTTCCCTTGATGGACAGTAATTTGTAAGCTAAATAAAATCTGTCCTGTCTCAAGCTGCTTTGGGTCATGGTATTTATCACAGCTACAGAAACCAAACTAGGACACCAACCTCTGGTTCTGTAAATCAGTTAAAAATCCCATGGCCTGAGAGGTCATAGACCCTAGTAGAAAAACTACCACTGTTGTTTTTTGCTGAATGGACAAGACTGTAAGAACTGTTTTGAGACAGGGTCTCATGTATCCTTGGATAACTTTGAACTTCAAATCGTCTTTCCTCAGCCTCCAGAGAGCTGGGATTATAAGCTATGTAACCACATCTAGTTTATGTTGTATTGGGACTATGTCAGCCATTAAAGATTTGTAACTATAGTGAAAGCAAAGTATTTAGTCTTAAGGAAATTATAACTGCACAATACATAGAGACGTAGAAGCAATAATGATTTTTCCAGGGAGAATAAAATAATTGCTCTCATAAATACAAACATACTCCACTGTAAGAGTGTGTGGGAGGACACTGTGGTGTGTGCTCTGGACAGTACATATCCAATTTTACCTAGAAGTAAAATGCTAGGTAAAATATTTATAAATATATATATTCTATATTTTTAAATTAGGATTTAGATTATGATCTCTATGACTCATTCTCCCTTACCTCTATGGGGCAGCAGAGTTTCCAAGACAAGGCAGCATTGTAGTTGGACTTCCATGGTTCAAGACTGGAAAAGTTTATATCCAAGGTGACCTTTACTGTATTTTAAGATGATGAAAACACCCATATAACATCCAAGAACAAGTCTTGCTCTCTCATCATTCTATACTGACTAATATTCATAAAGTTCTGTGGGTAAAAATACGAAAGCTATGCCTAACAGAAATAGATAACATTTTCAAAAATTGTATGGTGCAATTATTTCCCAAATTTACATTGCTACAGTTGAATGCTTTTACTGTGAACCTGATTCTGCACGGCATCAGATTTGTGAATACAATGAATTATGAACGTTAAGACATGACAGAACTGTAAATCTCTTCAAGCAAACAGCTGTAGCAGCCTTTTCCTTGTAAACAAGCCATTTTTGCAGGTTTTCTAGATAAGGGTATCAATAAAAATTGTCTACAAAGCTATGAAAAATGGCTCTTTGGAGAGGCACCTTTTGCCATGAATTGGTTTTGCCCTACAACCATGCCTCTAAATCCTACTATAAAAGATCAAATCCTAGGATAAGAAGGGAGCATAGGACAGCATCTGTTCTACTAACATAATCTTATTTTGAAATACGATGTTTTGTTTATTAAGACTCCTAGGGGAAGAGAAAACAGAATATTTTGAGGGCTCATCCAATGTCTGTGAGGTGCAGAAACTTCGGCTCTGGTGTGTATTGTCCTTTGCTTGGATGTCCTTCCTTCCTTTCACTCTTACCATGTTGAAGTCCTAACTCACAATGAAATGGTTATGTGGGGTTTGAGGAAATTATTACGTTCTGACAGTGCAGCCTTCATGTCTAGGATTACTGCTGTATTAAAAGGGATCCCAAATGCCTTCAAGGGGGGAGACAATGGAAACAGCAGTCTGAAATGTGGGAATCCTCATCAGAATCTGACCACAGTGAAACCCTAAATTCAGAATTACATTCTCTAAAATTATGAGGAATACATATCTGTTTTTTCACTTTATTGGCTTTTTATTTTATTTGTTTTTTGACAATTTTATACACGTATAGAATGTGTTTTGATCACATCCTCTCCTTTCAGTCAGCATCTCTCAATGAAGAAAATGACTCTTCATCTACTGGTGGTCATTAATGGCCAATGAATTTCCAAGGAGAAGTGGGGCCTTCCAGGCCTATCTCGTATACATTATGAAATGTCCAAGGGCCCAGTTTCCTGCAGGTTTTATGCGGGTAATCACTGTTGCAGTGAGTCATCAGTCTATGGCTGTGTCATGTCTAGAGACAGCCTTTGACAACACTTCTCCCATTGTCTGGCTCTGACATTGTTTCTATCTGTACTTGTGAAACGTTCCCTGAGCCTTGGAGGGTCTGGTGTCAATGTCCTGTATTGTGCTATGCCCTCAACAGTCACTTATTCTCAACACTTTGGTTTGTGCGTTGGCTGAGGGCAAAGAAAACCTTTTCTGAACAAGGTGGCAAGCAGTACTAATCTGGGGCTAGAAATGTAAGTTTACAAAATTAGCAAAGCCAAAATATCTGTTTTTTGTTAGTCCATGCATAGGACTGCATTAGAACAGTAGAGCAGACTAAGATGATTGTCTCTGCAGCTTTGAAGAAGACTGTTAAATCTGTCCCTGAACTTTAGTTTCCCTTCTAAATAATCTGTTTTTCTAATAGTTCCTTGAAGATGTTATTTTATTTTTGATATTCTTTAAACACATTTGAGTTTGGAACAAACATCGTTTCTAAATTTCCTGCATTATTCATTCTCTGTGAAGCCCAGAAAAGTGTATCCTCCTGTGGAGGGCAGGGGTACATGCCGAGACTGGAGTGTTTGGGACCTTAACAGAGGAGAATAAACAGGAATCGACAGTACACATTTTTAATCATTTCATACATTGGAACTACGTAAGAAACAGCAAAGGGTTGCTGTGCTGCATAGTTTTAGTATCAACTTGACACACCTGGGTTGAGGGAGCCTCAACTGGGGAAACGGCTCCATTGGACTGGCCTGTGGCCACGTCTGTGGAGTATTGTCTTGATTGTTGAGCAATGTGGGAGGGCCCAGCCCACAATCGGTGGTGCCACCCTGGGCAGGTTGTTGTGTACCGTATAAAAGGTCAGGCTGGGCATGGGCCAGAGGAGCAAGCCAGTAAGCAGCATTTCTCTGTGGCCTATGCTTCAGCTCCTGCCTCCAGGTTCCTGCCCTGAGTTCCTGCCTTGGGCTCCCTGAGTGATGAACTGTGACCCAGGAGATGTGAGCTGAATAAACCCTTTCCTCTCCAAGTTGGTGTCAGTCAGAGTGTTTTGTAACAGCAATTGAAGACAAACTGGAACAGTTGCCATATGAGACAACACTCAACTGCTGCAAGAAAACTCTGACCATGACCTCTAGAAAAGTGTGAGCTGAGATGGACACAGGAGGCCGGCTCGTCACCCTCCCTGTATTGTTTGTTCAGGTTGTCAGGGGCTGCATGAACTTCCCCTGATCATGTTCTTTTAATACAGAAAGTGCCAGCTCCTTCTCCATGAAGTCCCTGCTAGCTACATTCAGGTAAGTGGTAATCCAACACATCTGGAAATAATGAGAAACCCATGTCATGTACCTCTTCTGTACTTTAAGTGGAGCAGCATAGTGCTGTGCTTGCTTGCAAAACCTCTTCATGATCATTCTGCCATTTAGAACCATTTGTTAAGGTCATCTGGTCTCAGGATAGGATTTGTGCTCATGACTTTATCTTTATAGTACAACTCACATTGAGAGAAAAAGGTAGTTCAGTTGCATGAAATGTGTCTTGCTACTCTATTCTGACTCATCATAAATGAAAATGTGGGTACAGAGATTTCTAAAGAGGAAGTCATAAGTGGTTCAGGTGGTGAATTATTGCTGACAGGTTGGGGGTATGCTGACAGAGAAATATTAGAAAAAAGTCATAGAGCTATACTCATTTAATTCATTAATAGTGAAAAGGAGGGAAAAGGATCAAAATGCAGAATAAAGACTGCCGTGAGAAAAGGGGTAACACATCAGCAAGAGTGTAAAATCCCATCAAGAGAAACAGGCCCTTCGGTAAGTCCCGGCTGTGATCTTAATGTGAATCTGCAATAGGGGTTTTAACACTCTGGCCCTAAGTGGAATTAGTGTTTTGGGAGGCTGTGGAAACTTTAAGAGGTGTGGCCTAGCTGGAGATAGTCGGTCATTAGGGGGAAAGCTTGATGCTTGAAACCCTTGCTTCCTAGAGCAATAAGATAAGAAAAGGCACTGGGTGCCTTTAATCCTAGCACTGGGGAGGCAGAGGCAGGCAGATCTCTGTGAGTTCAAGGCCAGCCTGGTCTACAGAGCGAGCTCCAGGCCAGATGGGACTAAAGGGAGACCCTGTCTCAAAAACACACACACACACACACACAAAAAAAAAAGGAAATTAAAGGAGTACTAATTGGGCCATTGTTAACAGTCACGTGGATTCTGGGAACTGAACAACCCAGTTCTCTGCAAGAGCTGCCCATTCTCCTCAGTGTTAGGCCATCTGTACACCCCTCCTAACTTCCTTCTTGACAGGTGTTTGGACATGACAGCTAGAAAGTAACCACCATTTTATGTCTCTTCCCACATTCCTGTTGAGTAAGTAGATGAATTAAGCTCAGCACATGTAAGGCAGTGGGTGTCAAAGGATGCCACGGAAAGGCAGCGTCTGGGGATTTGTCGGGGAGGCAGATTCTCCAGCCTGAACTCTCTGGCGCTGAGGCCAGCTCTGTGTTTCAGCAAGCCCTGCAGGTGATTCTATTGCAGCAAAGATTTGAGAATCGCTGTGGTATGTGGATGCTCTGTTGAGTTCCCCAGCTCTCTGCCTCAGGGACTGCCACCAGGGTAACTTCCCAGAGCCCCAGCTGCTCAGGACTGAAAGAAGCTGGCTCACTCGGGGCTGGGACTCTGGGGGACAGCAGCTTATCCGGTGATTTTGCCATAGAAAAGCACAAATCATGAGCTTTTCTTAAACATGGGGGAGTCTTTGAAGAGCCAGAGGGGCTTCGGAGCTCTGCCAGATCAGCTGTGGTGTCTGCTGCAGTGGCGTTCTTTCCTGCTCTCTTCTCTGGCTGCTCTCGTCTGTTCCTCTGTTCCTGAGAATGCCTCTCACAGATCCATCTGGTACCTGAGAAATTTGCAGCCCCCTGGCTTTCAGGGTTCAAAATATTACTCATCCAGGCAGGAAGGGGTCTACAAATGCAAAGATACACACATACAGATGAGAGAGAGAGAGAGAGAGGGAGAGAGAGAGAGAGAGAGAGAGAGAGAGAGAGAGAGAGAGAGAGAGATTTGAGAGAGGAATTTTGGGGCAAAGATTTCCATGAAGCTGGCTGGAAGAAGATGATGATATTTGTAGTCTTGACTGAGAGGGTCCTGCCTCCTATTTCTAGAAAGAAGCCTGCTTAGAAATAGCAAAGTTAGATGGAAGGTGGGATTCTGCCAGCCTTGAAGAGGTAGATTCCTGTCCTCCCAGGCATTTCCCTGATGGAAGAGAAAAGGCAAGACTCTTGGAGGAACTGGGTAGATGGAGGCAGAGGACGTTTCGGAGGCTGTAAAGGAAAAATTCCTTAGACAAGTTGAGTAGAGCTCATGTGGGTAGAGTAGAAGAAACACAGCTTGGGGCTGGTGAGATGGCTCAGTGGTTAAGAGCACCGACTCTTCCAGAGGATCTAGGTTTGATTCCCAGCACTCACATGGCGGCTAAGAACTGTCTTTAAGCCAGGCATGGTGGCGCATGCCTTTAATCATAGCCTTCAGGAGGCAGAGAAAAGCAGGTCTTTGTGAGTTCAAGGCCAGCCTTGTCCTCAGAGTGAGTTCCAGGCCAGCTGGGGCTACAGGGAGACTCTGTCTCAAAAAAAAGAAAAGAAGAAACACAGGTATTGAGTCAGGCAGTCCCCAGAACTAGAGGACATGTGCCATTTGGAAAATGCTAATAACCAGATCAGTCAGCATTTACAGAAAAAGAGGTGAGCTACAAAAGTGATTTATTTGGATACATTTTAGTAAGTCACCTAGCCAACAGATTACAGTTCAAGTAATTATTGATAACAAGTAATTGTATTAAGTAATTGGCTACACCGAAACTCTTGTATAGATTCAATGCAATCCCAATCAAAATCACCAAGAGTTTCTTCACAGGCCTGGAAAAAAAGTCCTTAAATTCATTTGGAAAAACAAAAGACCCTGAATAGCCAAAACAACCCTGTGCAAAAAGAGCTACACAGGGGGGATCTCTATACCAGACTTCAAACTATACTACAGGGCTATAGTCATAAAAACAGCCTGGTGCTGGCACAAAAACAGACCTGTTGACCAATGGAACAAAACCAAAGATCCAAATCTGAGCACATACAATTTCAGCCATCTCATATTTGACAAGGGGGCCAAGAAGCCACAATGGAGAAAAGACAGCATCTTCAGCAAGTGGTGTTGGCAAAACTGGATCACCACTTGTAGAAGAATGAAATTAAACCCCTATCTCTCACCCTGTACAAAAGCCAACTCCAGATGGATCAAAGACCTCAAGGTAAAACCCCAAACTCTGAAGGCGACAGAAAAAAAAGTTGGCAGTAGACTACAAGACATAGGTGTAGGAAAAGACTTCCTAAATCAGACACCAGCTGTGCAAGAATTAAGGTCGACAATTGACAAATGGGACCTCATTAAACTCAAGCTTCTGTACATCAAAAGAATCAATCAAGGAAGTGAAGAGAAATCCCCCAGAGTGGGAGGAAACATTCACAGCAGATACATCTGACAAAGCATTGATTTCCAGAATATATAAACTACTCAAAAAACGAAGAAAGAAAACAAATGACCCACTCAATAGATGGAGCAAAGAGCTGAACAGAGACTTCCCAAGTGAGGAATTAGAGATGGCTGATAAACACCTTAAGAAGTTTTCAACTAATCATTAGGGAAATACAAATCAAAACCTCTTTAAGATATCATCTTACTCCAATAAGACTGGCTAGGATCAAGAAAACAAATGATATTAAGTGCTAGAGAGGTTGTGGGGAAAGGGAAACACTCATCCACTGCTGGTGGGAATGTAAACTCATACAGCCACTATGGAAAGCAGTGTGGAGAACCCTTGGAAGACTTGGAATGAACATGCCACCCGACCCAGCCATACCACTCCTGGGCATGTACCCTTAAGACGCACCCCACCGCAGAGATACTACATGCACGGCCATGTTTATTTCAGCTCCCTTCACAATAGCAAGGAACTGGAACCAACCCAAATGCCCCTCAACTGATGAGTGGATAGAGAAAATGTGGTACATCTACATAATGGAGTTCTATGCAGCAGTAAAGAAAGACAACATCATGAGCTTTGCAGAAAATGGTTGGAGCTAGAAGACATCATCTGAGTGAAGTAACACAGTCCTAGAAAAACAAACAACGAATGGTATCCCTCATCTGTGGATGCTAGTGCCAATTACCTCGTTGTAAGTATTTCTTGTGCACGGCCCCTTGAGCTTTTGTCCAAAGCAGTTGGAAGTGATGCATATTGGAAACAACAACAACAACAACAACAACAACAACAGAAAGGACTGCATCAAAGAACAGACTGAAACAGTGAACTTCTGCTCAAAACAGTCAACTTCCACATGGAGAATATTGAGAAAGACTGAGAAAGAGATGAAAAGCATGTTTGGCAGAATGCATGAACTCTGGTGGGGTGGGGAGATGAGGGGGGACATGGGTCTAGATTTGATAAAAAATATATAAATAAATAAATTTAAAAAAGTAATTGGCTACATTGTATTTTGTAGCCTCTGGAACCTTGGTAGTATGTAGTTGTTTAAATGATATTGACTTGGTCTGTTGACTCAACAGACTAACAGGGGTGTCCATTCCAAATTCATGGGCTCCTATAATATACTATTTAAGAGGAGCAATTTGAATATATTGAATAACAAGAACCAGACAGAATGATATACACCCTCCTCAATAAACTTCTTGTTACGGATATTGAAAATCAGCTATTTCTTTTAGTTTATCAGCCTGCCAAAGATTGTACACTATATATAATACAGGGCCTAACTTATCACTTGTTGAAAGAAGAAGCCGGGCTGGAGAGATGGCTCAGCGGTTAAGAGGACTGACTGTTCTCATGGAGGATCTGGGTTAAATTCCCAGCACTTACATGGTGGCTAACAGCTGTCTGTAATTCCAGTTCCAGGGTATCTGACACCTTCTTCTGAGTTCTGCAGGCATTGCACTGCACAGGTGCAATTACACACATGCAGGTAATACACTCATACACATAAAATAAAAATAATAAATAGATATTTTAATAAAGAAAAAGCCTAGATTTATGCAGTCTGTTTCTGTTTTCATGTAACGATGTAACACAGAAATCAAATAAATTGTTGCAAAGTGAAACTTATGTACATGTATATACATATTTGTCTACACACATGCACATATATGTATATATAAATGGGGTCATGTTATTTAGCCTGGGCTGTGACCTAAGCCACATTTACTGTGTATCTGCATATGCCAAACGAGGATCCAAAGTTAAAAATATCATCTATTGTTGGTGAAGGTTCTCAGAGTCAGCTGAATTCACACATCACTGTGGTTACTACAATGGTGACAAATATCTTTCAAACATTATCTTTACAGAATAGAGCCCAACTATATACATTATAGTCCCACTTCTAAAATTTTTATAGAATTAAATCATAAAATTCCATTGCATAGGAGAAAGAATTTAGAATTCCAAGCTTGTTACTAGTTGTGTGTGTGTGTGTGTGTGTGTGTGTGTGTGTGTGTTTGTGTATGAGGGGGGCACAGGTATGGGGATGTGCATATGGAGACCAGAGGTCAACCTCAGGGCATTCCTTGGAGCTGCCCATCTTGTTTTCTGAGACAGCATCTCTCACTGGGACCTGAGGCTCACCGGTTAGGACAGGCTGGCTCTCCTCCAAGCTCCAGGGATCCTTCTGTGAATCTCTCATTGTGACCTGAGGCTCACTGATTAGGACAGGCTGGCTCTCCTCCATGCCCCAGGGATCCTTCTGTGAATGCCTCCCTAGTGCTGGGGAATGGTAGCATGGGTTTTTATGTGGGTGCTGGGGATCAAACAGGTCCTCGTGCTTGGGAGGCAAACACATTATTGATGGAGCCAACTCTCAAGCTCTGCTATCTTTTTAAGTGTTTGCAGTCAATATAATGTGTACATGATGCCAAGATAGCTTCCTATAATTCTATGAATAATTTCTAAAAATACAATAGGATCCTTTTCTAAAGTTCAGATATTTGACTCAACGGCCACATTTGTAGAAGACAATGTTGAAGGATTTACATTTGCTGATATGTTACTGTGGTTAGGGATGAACTATTTTGAGTATTACTCCATTCTTCTGCTTGGAAAATGAATATTGAAGAGTCAGTTTCATTCAGAGTGTAGGAGGTAAAGGAAATGTCAGTCTTCAAAGTAAAGACTTATTCTGGGGGTGGCTTTCCTATGTGTCATTCAGCAAGTGCTAATGTGACCTGGCTATAGTATATTATTATTTTAAATTCATTCAAGGCAGCATTATTTTATTTTTTTTTAATTTTTTTAATTAATTTTATTTATTTCTGTATGTGTATGAATGTACTGTCTGCATGCAAGTCTGTGCACCCGTGTCATGCAACGCCGCGGAGTTCAGAAGAGGGTCTCGGATTCCCCTGGAACTGGAGTTCTCCTGGAATTGGAGCTTCAGACGGTTCTCAGCCGCCATGTGGGTGCTGGGGATCGAACCCGGGTCCTCTGTAAGAGCGGTCGGC
>VZQC01014537.1:3512660-3582388 GCA_009823505.1 Rhizomys pruinosus
GTGCCTGTCCTTGAAGGTAAGATGTGTTTCTTGTAGACAGTATACGGATGGATTCTGTTTCCTAATCCAATCTCCCAGCCTATGTCTTTTGATTGGGGAATTTAGTCCATTAATGTTTAAGGTTATGACTGGTAGGTTTGTGTTGCTTCCTTTTGCCTTGTTATCCATTTGTGGTTTGGGTTTAGGTTTCTACTTCTGCAGTTATGCTTTTTTTGATTTCTCTTTCTAAGTGCCTGGGGATGGTTGCTCCTTTCTTCTGTTCTTTGAATTGCCTCAAGTATTCTCTGAAGGGTTGCTTTTCCAGACATGTATTCTTTTTTAAATTAATTAATTAATTTTCTATGTGTATGAATGTACTCTCTGCAAGTAGGTTTTGTGCACCCGTGTCGTGCAATGCCGTGTAGGTCAGAAGAGAGTCTCGGATTCCCCTGGAACTGGAGTTCTCCTGGAATTGGAGTTTCAGATGGTTCTCAGCCGCCATGTGGGTGCTGGGGACTGAACCCAGGTCCTCTGCAAGAGCAGTCGGCACTCTTAACCGCTAGGCAGGCTATCTCTCCAGCCCCTGGACATGTATTCTTTCAACTTATTTGTGTCATGGAAGGTTTTTCTCTCTCCTTCAATTATAATCGACATTTTTGCTGGTTATAGTAACATGGGTTGGCATCTATTGTCCTTTAACCCTGGGAATGCTTTGCTCCAGGTTCTTCTTGCTTTCATAGTTTGCATTGAGAAGTTAGTTGTAATTCTGTTAGGTTTCCCCTTATAGGTTACTTGTTTTTCTCTTGTGGTTTTAAGGATTTTGTCTTTGTTTTGGGTGTCTAGCATTTTAACTATGATGTGGCGTGGAGAATTTCTTTTCTGATCTTGTCTGTTTGGAGTTCTATGTGCTTCTTGTATTTGTATTGGTTTGTCTTTTTTTAGTTTGGGGAAGTTTTCACCTATTATTCTGTTGAAGATCTGATCAATACCATTCTCTTGCGATTCTCTCCTTCCTCTACTCCTATGATGCAGAGGTTTGATCTTTTCATAGTGTCCCACAGTATCTGATTGTTCCACTTTTGTGTATTTTAAAATTTTTCTTAATCTTTCATTGAGGTTTTTAGTCATTCTGTGTTATCTTCCAGGTCTGATATTCTTTGTTCTTCTTCCTCCATTCTGCTTCTGAGGCTTTTTCCATTCCTTTCCTCTTGATTGGTTAAGTGTTTGATTTCCTTTTTCATTTCCTCTTCTGATTTCTTTAATATTTCTACTTCCTTTTGGAGCTTCTCAATCTCTTCCTGTAGCTCTTTGCTTCGCTGGTTGGTTTCCTTATCTTTTTCAGTGTGGGATCTTTTCAGTCTTTCCAGTTCCTTCTGGAGTTTGTCATTCTCTCTCCCTAGGTCCTTCTTGAGTTCTTCATTCTCTTTTTTAGTTCTTTGATTTGCTCTTTATAATGTTGTAGTTCTTTAAATATGTTTCCACTTGTGTTTCTGATATCTGTGTCCTGAGCCAGCCCCATGGGGATCCCACTGTAGGAATCTTCCATAGGGTTGGTAGAGCTTGATGCCGGATTATCCAGCCCCTTTCATATGCCAGGAACACTTCTTCCTGTCCTGGCATATGAGCTTCTCCTTGCCTGTGTTCCAATGTAAATCCTGTGCTTGCCTCTGCTGGTCTCAGGAGATCTCTAGAAGTTTTAATTAAGTTAAGCTTAGAACTTAACTTGTTACTCATTTGAAGTAAAAAAGAAAAAAAATGCCTTCATTTTGGTAACTGGATCTCTTAGTGGTCACCCAGAGCAATTCTATTTTTTGCCACTCATTCTAGCAGTGAACTTGCACCCATGTGATTCTCATTTTACCAGTGAGAATACGAGGACAGACAGTGGAACCACTGCTGCGATGCAGTCTGTGCTGGGCACCAGGGGGATCTGCAAGAATTTAAACGGAAACGAACCTGGCTCTAAATCACAGTGGCAGATCAGCTAGCCAGATCTTTCCAGCGCATGGGGGAGAGAGGTATTTCTTTAGTTTTTTCTTACTGTTGTACTCCATATGAGGTGGTTTAAATGACAGTTTCCTCTGTCGGCTCCAAGTATTTGAATACTTGGTCCCCTGTTATGGTGCTGTTTGGGGAGGGTCATGGAACTTTTAGGAGGCATGGCCATGCTGGAGGAAGCACGTCATTGGAGGGCGGACCTTGAGAGTATACAGCTTGCCTGTTGTCAGTCTGCCTCTCTCTGCTTCCTGTGCCTACTTGGAGATGTGGGCAATCAGCTTTCTGTTCTGGCCACCTCTAGTGCCCTGCCTCTTTGCCAAGATGGATTCTTACCCTCTGGAGCTGTAAGCCCAATACAATTCTTCTTTCTCCAATTTCCTTTGATCATGGTGTTTCATCACAGCAACATGAAGGTAATAATACACCATATCGGGAACTAGTATTTCCAGAATACTATATTAGTGTAACTGTTTTTGGAGGGAGGGAGACAGACAAGGTCTTTTGATGTAGCCTTGCCTGGCCTGGTATTTACTGTATAGATCATGGCAGCCTCAAACTTGTAGCAAGTATTCCTGAATTATTATGACTCTTTGAACTTGATTTCTCTCATTGTTTCTACAATGCAAATTACGCATTTTTGAAGTTATATTTTTCCTTCGAGTCGCATGTAGTCAGTTAAACATATTTCAATAATGTGAATTCATCAGTCAACAAATAAAATTATTTTCCTATTATAGATTTACCATTGTGTTAGGTACCAGTAGGTATAAAATGTTCATATAGCATCATTCCTACTTCCATTGAAGGAAAATAGATATTTTCAATTGAGTCATAAGCATCTTTGTGGATATTTTAATTTGATGTTATATCACAGTTATTTTACTGAAAATAATATTTGACCTCATTATAAGTTATCAGGTGACAGGGTGTGGATAAAAATGAAGGCTAGACCTTTTCCTTAAGGAACTTAACAGTTAGAAGAAAGCAATACTCCCTAGTGTTGGCCTGCAACCACTCATGCAGGGCCGCGGAAGCAGGACGCCTGCAGGGGGGACAGGTGGGGAGGCCCGGGCACTGCAACCGACCGACCGCCCAGGCTGTCCTCCAGCTCCCCGCCTTCCTCTATCCACAGACTCAGAGCTCTGATGGAGCGCAGGAGGCACTCCTAGCCCCACCTCAGCCTCACCAACCCAACCAACCCTCAGCACTGGAACATTCCAAAGTGCTGTGCAGGCGCTCTGCAGCTGTAACCCTCGGCTCCACCCTTCTATCCCTACGCTAGGGATCCGAGGAGCGCGCCCACGCCCCCACGCCCGCAGCAGGACTCTGATTGGTTAAGATGCAGGCCAGTGCTGCGAAAGAGAGGCGGTGATAGGCTGGCCGCTGAGCAGAGCGTGATTGGCCGGTGGCTGCGTCCAATCGGCAGTGGGCTGTGGGATTCAAATCCAGAGCGTTGAGCCTGTGGTAGTTGATCTCAGTCAAATTGTTGTGGTAGTGGCTCGGATAGCATCGCGCCTTGCCTGGTTTCTTGCTCTTCTTTGATCCTCCACGCACCAGCAGGATGGCCCACAAGCAGATCTACTACTCCGACAAGTACTTCCACGAACACTACGAGTACCTTCATGTCATGTTACCCAGAGAGCTTTCCAAACAAGTACCCAAAACTCATCTGATGTCTGAAGAGCAGTGGAGGAGACTTGGTGTCCAACAGAGTCTAGGATGGGTTCATTACATGATTCATGAGCCAGAACCGCATATTCTTCTGTTTAGATGGCCTCTTCCAAAAGAGCGACAGAAATGAAGTACATCTGGCATCTTCTAATCTTTTTCAAATTTAATGTATATGTGTATATATGGTAGTATTCAGTGAATACTTGAAAAATGTACAAATCATTCTCTATACCTGTGCATGAGCTGTAGCTTTCACAGCAACAGAACTCAGTTAAATGCAACTACAAGTAGGTTATTTTACATTGTTAAAGATAAATTTTCTTCTAGTTTTTTTTCTTAATATAAGCGCCTGTTTTACCTGTTCCTTTTGTTAAAGTTTGTATGTTGCAAAAAATAATACTCTTTAAATCGATTTGTAAACTTTAGTCTGACAATAATCTCATTTATTTATTTATTTATTTATTTATTTATTTATTTATTTATTTTTGTCTTTTCGAGACAGGGTCTCCCTTATAGTCCCGGTTGTCCTGGAACTCACTCTGTAGACCAGGCTGGCCTTGAACTCACAAAGATCTGCCTGCCTCTGCCTCCCGAGTGCTAGGATTAAAGGCGTGTGCCACCACGCCTGCTGACAATAATCTCTTTTAACTTCACTACAATCTAGCACATAGATTTTATACTATCTTAGGTAGCTACGTGGAGACCTACTGGTAAGCATTCCTATAATAAGAGTAGATTAGAGAGAATTAGAGATCATGATATCCAGATATCACATGCACAGTGGGGCTATGTAGGGAGATTTGTGAAAATGGAAACATTTTCATGATGAAAGGAATTGAAAGCTACAGAAACTCAAACAAGTTCTATTTCTGTCACAAATAAAAGTGTGGACTGAAATTCTGTCCACCACAAGAGACAGTTCTTTGAACAGAATCGATCTTCACAGATGATGTTTTTTCCTTCTCTCTGCATTCCAGGCTTTTAATGATATTTACTTCTTTGCACTGTTTTCTAACTCCTTTATGTGCAAAAGTAGAAAGATTCAAGCTCCTGGCGAGTTGGAAAGAAACTGCATCAAGTGTTCACTTTCCTCTCTGAGAGAGAAGACGGGGTTAAGCTTCCCTAGAGCAATCTGGTCTATTTTGCAGGTGAAAGCAATGAGTGCTTCTTCTAATGTAGTTATTTACTCATATACAGACAATCACTGAGCAGATTTTGTTTTTGTGGAGAAGATTCAGACAATCCGGGGTGGTTAGATTTAATTTGGGGACAGTGAAGAGTAAGCTTAGTTTTGGACAAAAGTCTAAACTATGATTTCTATTCTAACCCTACTGGTACAAAATCAGATTATTGCTCCCTATTGGGCATCTGTGTATATTTATAAATTTGTTTAAAATTTATTGGAAGAAGAGACTTCCTAACCTTTTAGACAAAGAGCACAGCAAGGATTTGTCTTTACTGGCTGACAGTTTGAATTAAATAAAAAGATGTTCTACTGGAGACTATTCCTAAAATATGTTTTGTTTACCAGATGTTAATGTCTTCTAGAACATTTACTATTATTTTTGAAGGCATATTTAAGTAGAATTGTGATTTCTATAAAACCTGATACATTTTCAGAATGGACCCTGATGTTTGGTAAGAATTAATTTGTTACTTTTTTTTTTAGGTTTTCAGTTTGTTTCCTGGTTGTAGATATTAGGAGAGAATAGTCTTCATTCTCATTACTGAAATTTTCTTCCTAGCTAAGGAAGTTCAGTATAAATGTGGCAATTCTTGGCATTCTTATACAAATATATATATATATATATATATATATATATATATATATATACTTATACTTTGTACAAGTAACTTGTACAAAGCTGGGAAGGAATTTTGTTTGCTTGAGTATGTATGGGTCTTGTGACCATTGCTGTAGGTTCATTTGAGCAAGGTCCCAGGAGCTTGTAGACAAACTCTAGCACAGAACCGTGAAAATGGGCATCAGGCCCCAATCTTAGTTGAAGAATTGTTGGCAGCTGATTACTGTTGGGTGAGGAAGAACTGATCTTAAAGGGAAGAACTCCTCATAGGCTGACTAGACCCCAGTGGATGAGCTTGCAGTGAGGAATAACAGGACAACGCTAACTTGACAGGATAGGCCTTAACACGAACGATAATAGAATTGTGTGAATTCCAGGGGGCTGGGGCACTATGGGAGGGTGTCAGTGGGGAAGGCCCAGCAGGTGAAGAAAGAGCTTGCTACTGAAAAACAAGGGCTTGAACTTGGATCCCCATAAGTCACATAATGCTAGATGCAATAGCCCAATTCTGTAACCTCTGTACTCTTACAGCCAGATGGGAAATGGGGGCAGGTGAATACCTTGAAATGTACAGGTGCTCAGCCTCTTGTATGCAGCAGCGGACAAGAGCGTCTGCCTCAATCAGGGTGGAAGATGTGTGTCAACACCTGAGGTTCTCCTCTGACTTCCACATGTGCACCCTGGCATGTACCTCACATGTGTGCACACACACAAGAAAAGTATCATATATACACAGAAAGATAAGCACTAGCAAAAATAAAGTGCATTAATTCATAGTATGAATGTGTCCCATTAAACCCAATAGTATATGATGAATATATTCTAATACAATATTTATATAAAATTATATATGCTTTTATTGTTGTGGAGGACACTATACAAGCTGCTATCCAACCCCAGCTTTAAAGCCTAATTACTACAACAATGACCAGCACAGCACAGTATATTGGTGCAATAGTGGCATTTTTATCTTGGAGGTAATCAACAGTTATTTAATTGGGCTAAAGGCCCACTCAATGAGAGGAAACTCATGTGTGGTACTGTAAACACAGGTAAATACACATGACTAGAGAGGTCAAAGATCCTAGGGAAAACCCTACGTTTGTCACATCCCCAGACAAACATAATTTCTTAGTATATGCTAAATACTGATCATTATATTTATAGGCCAGTATAAGTCACCACTCATCAAAGAAGCTTCTTTTGCAAGAGACAGAGTCTAGTACAGAGTTTGAAAACTGGTCACACACAGAGAATAAATGTCTGTGAGATGTCCAATCATAAGTGACACATCTACAATGGAAGCCCTGCACTTAAGTCTCATGGAACACAGTAGAACAAGTGGTAGAAAGAATACTGATGCATCTCGCAACTCTCCTTAGCAAAACTTCCTCATGCAACAGAGAGCAATGAACACAGAAGAGCACAACCAGCCAAAGTGAGAGAATAAGACTTCCTATGTTAGACCTCACCCACCCTTGGCTCAGGGACCATTGTGGAAGAGAGGGTAGAATATTATAAGAGCCAGAGTTGGTGCATGAGCATAAGGAAACAGGGTCTTACAGGCTCCTGGAAAGTTGCTCGTATAAAGTTACACAGCATGCACAGACCCATACAAACTTAATCAGATAAAAACAAACATAGAACTGTGGAAATGGACAGGAGGCCCCCACCTTAGCTGAAGAACTATGGCAGCTGATCACAGCTGGGTGAGGGAAAGTTGATCTTTTTTATTTTATTTTATTTTTAGACTTTTTCAGACAGGGTTTCCCTGTAGCCCCAGGTGTCCTGGAACTCACTCTGTAGACCAGGCTGGCCTTGAACTCACAAAGATCCGCCTGCCTCTGCCTCCCAAGTGCTAGGATTAAAGGCGTGCGCCACCACGCCCGACTTCATGTCTTTCTCTTAATAGGCATTGACATCTCCTCTGACCTCTCCTTATAGCAAGAACACCATTACTGAAGGCCTATTATATGCTAAGTTGTTAGGTAATGTTTTTCCTTTTATCTTCATGACAATGCTATGTCAGATTACTAATTTTTGTTATGTGTGTACGAGTGTTTTGTCTGCATGTATGTATGTATGTGTACCACATGTATGCTGTGCCCATGGAGTCCAGAAGAGGGGATGGGATCCCCTGGAACTGGAGTTAAGGATGGTTGTTATGTACCTTGTGGGTACTGGGAACCAAACCCTGGTTTTCTGCAAGAGCCCCAAGTGCTCTTAACTGCTAAGCCATCTGTCCAACTCCTATAAGGTGGAATTTTTTTATTAATATTTTTACTGAGGAAGAAATTGTGAGCCAGGGAAGTTATATATGGCCATGAGACCAAAATGTATTTTGAACTTATATCTCTCAGATTTTGAGTTTTTTGGTATGATAACCAAGAGAGAGTAACAAAATGAATAGTCATTATTTGACCTCAGCAGCTATGAGATGGTCCAGAGGGGAAGTGTACATTATTGAGTGTTTACTAATAAACTGGTAGTAGAGGCTAGGACTCTGGTGCCTGAAACTCCTTCCCTTCTCTTCAAGTGTGGAAGAACATTTCAGGTCAATAATACAAATTGTGCTAAGAGACTAAGGGACTATATTATTATGAATTTTTTCTTGGGGCTTTGACAAGTTTTTGTTTTACTTTCTTGCTTAGCTCAAAATTCATATGGTAAACATAGTAATATCCAAAATATATTTCTGGCTATATATTCATAGCAAATCAGCAAGTCTAGAGTAAATATTTTAAATGTGATCGCCTAAGCCAATAATTGGATTTGGGAAGCATTGCTTTTTAATAACCTGAGCTGTCAGAGTGAATGATTATTTTTTAAATTTTATTTATTTTATTTTATGTGTTTAAGTATATTGCCTACATGTGTGTAAGTGCATCCATGTCATGCAGTGCTTACAGAAGTCAGAAGAAGGCATCAGATTCCCCTGGACCTGGAGTTATGGATGGTTGTTAGCTGCCATGTGGGTGCTGGGAATCGAACCTGGATCCTCTGTGCTCTTAAACGCTAAACCATCTCTTATCTCCAATAAATTATTTTTTAAGAATAATTTTTAATTTATAAGGTATATCTTGATCATACATATTCAACCCACCACCCATCTCTCTTTACACCACTTCCACTCTCTGTGGATGTCTTCTTCTTTCCATCATGTCTCGTCCAAATTTCATGTCTTATTTTTAGTGATCCCATTGAGTTTAAGTAGATTTCTTGCATGGGTGTGAGCTTATTTTGTGGATCATGGGCAATTACCAGTGGATACACACTTGAAGAAGTAGCTAAGTAAATTCTTTGAAACTGCATCCATATTTTAGTATTTGTGGTATGGGAAAAAAGATAAGGCAGTGTTTGTTGTTAACATGATTAGATCTTGTTCTTGAAATGGAGTCTTCAAAACATATTTGCTCACACAGGAGTGGTGGCACATGCCTTTAATCCCAGCACTTGGAAGGCAGAGAGAGAGAGGCAGAGAGGGATTGCTGTGAGTTTGAGTCCCATCCTGTTCTGCATAGTGAGTTCCAGGTCAGCTGGGGGTATGGGGAGTCCATGTCTCAAGGAAAAAAAAAAAAGGAAGAAAACATATTTGCTCATACGGGCCTAGGAAAATACATTTGACAGGGAATTTCTATTTTTTATTTTTTTAGCCCACGACATTATTGTTTTCTCTGCTATCTTAGGGAGGTCAGTCTTGAAACTCTGGAATAGCTCCCATTTATTGTAGCATATACTTCAGGTGACCTAGTTTTCTGAGCAGCACATTGAAGTAGATTGAATGGTTGTGCACAAGAAAGTCAGACAAGGATGTTTGGCAGAACCTAACCAGACAGTGTGACACCTGTTTTGCTTAATCTTGTTTTCACTGTTTCTTTTCTTTCCCCCGAAAGGGCACTAAATATAAATGCTTGTTTGTCATCTTTTATTATAGGAGAGCTGGAAAGAAAAGGCATTAGGCAACTAGCTCCCATTTTTCATTTCACCAGCGATAATGGCTTCTAGTGTCTGGCTCAGATCTAGCTGAGGAGCTAGCTACTCAAGAAGCTTTCTGAATGCAAATTATAACACACACATCACACACTGAATACTTTCAGAGTTTCAAAGATAAACTATCTTTACCCAGATTTTTTGTGGTCCTATGGCAAATATGGACCTTAAATTGCAAATAAAATTTTTTTTTAA
Organism: Rhizomys pruinosus; assembly: GCA_009823505.1. Taxonomy (NCBI): domain Eukaryota; kingdom Metazoa; phylum Chordata; class Mammalia; order Rodentia; family Spalacidae; genus Rhizomys; species Rhizomys pruinosus. The sequence goes on from VZQC01014537.1 coordinate 3,522,299, forward strand.
CATGTAAAGTTTAAAGCACAAAAATGGGCCAGACATTCAGTCTGCCCCAGGTCCTGCTAAGGAGACCTAATCACGCATTAATTATGCTGTTTAGGAAATGCAGTCGAATAAGCTAAATAACTTATCTAAGCTCACAAGTTAATGTGGACTCACCTAGATCCCTTTGATAACAAAGCTATTACTTTACATACTCTATTTTTCTGTGTGTAACTATACTTTTGTGTGCTGAGCTGTCCTTTAAACAAATAGGAAATTAGTTTCTTATCCCCTTTGATGACTCATGTGCTTTTTTGCCTGTGTTCCAACTTTTCTCATCACCTAATGGTGCCCTCTCTTGGCTTCCTTTCTAAATTTTAGACTTTATCCACACTTGTACCTCATATATACTCATGTGTATGCTTGTTTTATACTCATGTATACATTCATGTTTATGCTTATATACATGCTTATGTATATGCTCATATATATGCTCATGCATATATATTCATGCATATATCTACTTATGTATATGCTCATGCATATCTTCTACTCATGTATATAATCATGTATATGCTTGTGTATATGGTAATGTATATGGTCATATATATGCTTGTGTATATACTCATGTATATGCTCATGTGTACATTCATGTATATACTTGTGTATATGCTTATGCATATGCTCATCTATATCTATATCTATATCTATATCTATATCTATATCTATATCTATATCTATATCTATATATTCCTGCATATGTTCATGCATGTGCTCATGGATATACTCATGTAGATTTATTTTTGGGGGCAAATTTCTTTCTTTCTCTTTTTTTTTTTTTTTTTTTTTTTGTTTTTTGAGACAGGGTCTCCCTGTAGCCCCAGCTGTTCTGGAACTCACTATGTAGACGGGGCTGGCCTTGAACTCACAAAGATCCGCCTGCCTCTGCCTCCCAAGCACTGGGATTAAAGGCGTGCACCACCACACCTGGCCTAATCTGAATAATGTTCTATTTTGTATATGTACCACAATTTCATTATCCATTCATTTGGAGATGTTTATCTAGATTGGTTCCACTTCTTTGATATCTTAGAGCAACGATAAACATGGAGGTGCAAAACCTCTGTGGTAGAATATAGAGTTCTTTGGGTATATACTCAGAAGCAGAATAACTGTGTTATATGGTAGTTCTTTTATCTTTTTCGAGGAACTTCCAAGTTGATTTCCATAATTGCTGTATTAATTTCTATTCCCACTAGCAATGAATACATTTTCCTCTTTCTCCTCACTCTCTCTCTAACATTTATTGTCAGATTTCTTGATGATAAGCCATTCTGACCCTGGTCAGATGGCATCTCAAAGTGGCTTTTATTTGCATTTCCCTCGTGACTAGGGCTGTCTAAGACTGGTAGCTGAGGGAAGCCAGTGAGCACGCCAGCAAGCAGCGTTCCTCCATGTTCCTGCTGAGGTTCCTCCCTTGCATTCCCTTAGCGATAAACTATGACCTGCAAGTGTTAGGCAGATAAACCCTTTTCTCCTCAAGTTGCTTTTGGTCAGAGTGTTTTATCACAGCAATAAAAAAGCAAACTAGAACATCCAATGGGACAGATTCCTGTAGTATAGGAGTCCTTTTAGGGAATGCATTTAAAAATAGTTCTTACGGGCTGGAGAGATGGCCTAACGGTTAAGAGCGCCGACCGCTCTTGCAGAGGACCCGGGTTCGATCCCCAGCACCCACATGGCGGCCTAGAGCCGTCCGAAACTCCAATTCCAGGAGAACTCCAGTTCCAGGGGAATCCGAGACCCTCTTCTGACCTCCGCGGCATTGCACGACACGGGTGCACAGACTTGCATGCAGACAGTACATTCATACACATACAGAAATAAATTAAATAAATAAAAAAAAAATTAAAAAAAATAGTTCTTACCATACCATCACACTATTATTACGCTTATAAATTTGATTATGTTAATTTAAAGACATTCATTTTTAAAAAATATGTGGATTTTTGCTGGACATGGTGGCACACGTCTTTAATCCCAGCACTTAGGAGGCAGAGGCAGGTGGATGTCTATGAGGTCTAGGCTAGCCTGATCTATATAGTGAGTTCCAGATCATCTGGGGCTATAGGAAGACCCCATTTCAAAACAACATCAGCAAAATAAATACATGGATTCTTTACATAATATATTATATATATTAGGTCTGGTACTTGATACACATAATTTCACTTAATTGTTATAATAATCCTGTATAAAAAGGATATGTTACCTTATTTACAAATTATGGCCTAGCGGTTAAGAGCGCCGACCGCTCTTACAGAGGACCCGGGTTCGATCCCCAGCACCCACATGGCGGCTGAGAACCGTCTGAAACTCCAGTTCCAGGGAAATCCAACACCCTCTTCTGAACTCCGCGGCATTGCACGACACGGGTGCACAAACTTGCATGCAGACAGTACATTCATACACATACAGAAATAAATAAAATTTAAAAAAACTTTTGACTAAAGTCAAAATACAAATTCAGAAAATGAAGCACAGTGAGGGTTAGGTATTTGTCCAAGAATACGATGCAGATGAGGTAGAAATTTGTGCATGTTTTCTCCCACCATATAAAGCTTTTGGGTTTTTTCCTTTAAAATATTTTTAAATTTTTATTTATTTTTGTATGTGTATGAGTGTACTGTCTGCATGTAGGTCTGTGCACCCGTGTCATGCAATGCTGCGGAGGTCAAAAGAGGGTCTCAGATTCCCCTGGAACTGGAGTTCTGGAATTGGAGTTACAGACAGTTCTTAGCCGACATGTGGGTGCTGGGGATCAAACCTGGGTCCTCTGCAAGAGCAGTCGGTGCTCTTAACCGCTAGGCTATCTCCCCAGTCCCCTGGGTTTTTTTCTTAAGAGCTAAGAGTAGTCCTTTTTGTTTTAACCTTGTCATTTTCTTAAGTCTTACTGCTTTAGAGAACAATAATGGAAGTTTCTAGAATAGTAACAGCATTGAGTAACTATGGCATTTTAATATTTCCATAAGTACATATTTGATCTTTGTCCTTGGTTCCTGATCTTGAGCTCCTATAATTTTGTAAGCCTTCCTTGAAATAGCCCAAGCGATGCTAAGTAATGGGAACCTCAATTGTTTTGATGAGGCGACTCGTAATGGGCTTGGTTCAGGATGTGGGATAGTCACATGATTAGAAGCTTGGAACTTTCTGGTCGCTCCTTACTCTACAGAAAAAAAAAAAAAGCAAGAGAGCTAGAGGTTGAGTTAATGATGAACGATTCACGAACATTCATAAAGAGAGAGAGGTTTAAGAGACCTTGTGGGTTGGTGAACATAACCACACACTGGGACTGGACACACACGTGTTCTGTATATTCTTACCTCATCCCAATGGACTCATGCATCTGACTATGCCTCTTTATCCTTTATAATAAGCTGGTAAACATTTAAGTGTTTTCTTGAGTTACATGTATCATCCCTGAGGATTATCAAACTCAAGGGATGGGATCCAGGAATGTCAGCCATGTTGGACAGAAGTGTGGGTAATCTGGGAACCTCTTATATACAATTGGGATCTGAAGTATTCCCTGACCAAAGCTGAAGAAAGCACTAGTCTACAGGTGTAAGCAAACATATTTAAGAGGCAATTTGATGACATGTCCTTTAGGCAAAACAGAAGCAGGTTCATCCTTAGCACCTATGGCCTCTCCATCCACGAGCCTTTGGCCAGGTCCAGAGTTCAGGCATGATCTCTCTTAAACAGAGAGCCTCAGAGCCAATCAGAGCATAGTTGGCTACCTGGGTCACAGTCATGCTGCAGCAGCACCAGTGGGTGTGTCTTTCTTGACAGGTTGGTCTTATATTAATGGCATGCAAGGCCTACAGCTAGGTAAGACCACTGATGACTTTTCTCTCCTGGTGGCCTGAAGGGCACCTTCTCGCACTGTGAAAGGTACCCAGGAGAGAAGCTTCTATCTTAGTTCCAGCACAATTTGTCTGTGTCCTGCATCAAAGTGTATGTTGTCTTCAGCAACAGGGTGTTACCATATGATTCTGGTGGGGAATGAAGAGCAATGGAAATAACTTGCATTGTTCTGGAGGCCTCTAGAATGTTCCAGGACAACGACTTACAGGGAGGTTTGGAACAGCTGGGATTTGGATCCAGATCGATTTCCACAGTGGCCACAGTGGTTCACGCAGCAGTGCACGGGGCTCCTCTTCACCCTCATGCTCCTCAGTATTGTATTCATTTGTTTTCTGGATGATGGTCAATCTGGCTAGGCTGAGATGGAATCCTGAAGCAGTTTTAAACTGCATTTCCCTGATGGCTAAGGATGTTGAACACTTCTTAAAATGTTTACTAAAATATGCATTTCTTATTTTGAGAACTCTCTGTCCAGTTCCACAGCTCATTTTTAATTGGGTTGCTTATGTTCTTGATGCTTTAGAGTTCTTTTTATATCCTATACATAATTATATCTTTAGCTGGCAAAGATTTTTCTAACATTCTGCAGTTTACCTCTTTACAGTTTCCTTGCTATGAAGATTTTTTTTTTTTTGGTTTTATGAGATAGTGTTTGTACACTGTTGATCTTCCTGCATGACTAGAATCCTATTCAGAAAGACCTTACCTATGTCTATCTCTTTATACTTCCTACTCTCTCATCTAACAATTTCAGAGTTTCAAGTCTTTGATTTATTTGGAGTTTACTTTTTGTGTAGGATGAGAGATAAGGATCAAGTTTCATTGCTCTACAGGTGGATGTCCAAGTTTCCAGTGCCATTTCTTGAACATGGTGTATTTTATCCAGTGTGTATTTCTGGAATCTTTGTGAAAAACCAGCTGTCTGTAGCTCAGTGGGTTTATATTTGGGTTCTTTTTTCTATTCCATAAATCTACATATATGCTTTTGTGCTAGTACCATGATAGTTTTATTTCCATGGCTCTGCAGTAAAACTGGAAGTGAAGAATGGTGATGCCTTCCTCCATTACTATGGCACATACTCAATAGGCAATTTCCCCCGAATGGTTACTTGGAACATCTTGTAAATCTGAGAGTATTTTACCCCTATGTACATGTATGGGATCTCTGTAGACTTGTGAATAAGACTTGTGAGTCTTATTTACTGTTGGGTTCTAAGCAGAAAATATAGTAAATAACCCATAAAAAGCCATGGAAAAATTTGTTTGGGAGTTATTTTGTACTAAAAAACATTATATGTCAATTACTAAAATGATTGAATGATAGCTATTTTAAAATATGTTGATGGATTAACTCTATGTTGTAGACTTTCATGGTACTCTGAATGTTGCTTTCTTCTTTGACTCATGAATCCCAAGGCTTGCCTGCTGAAGTTGCTTATGAGTCTCTCTCTCTCTCTCTCTCTCTCTCTCTCTCTCTTTCTTTCTTTCTTTCTTTCTTTCTTTCTTTCTCTCTCTCTCTCCCTCCCTCCCTCCCTCCCTCCCTCCCTCCCTCTCTCTCTCTCTCTCTCTCTCTCTTTCTTTCTTTCTTTCTTTCTTTCTTTCTTTCTTTCTTTCTTTCTTATGTTTTTAAGACAGGGTCTCCCTGTAGCCCCAGCTGGCCTGGAACTCACTATGTAGATGAGGGTGGCCTTGAACTCACAGAGATCCACCTGTCTCTGCCTCTCCAGTGCTGCGATTAAAGGTGTGCGCCACCATACCCAGCTATGAGACTTTTCTTAATGTTTTTCCAATCAAGCCTTCCTCTGTCTTTAGCTTTGGGTCTAGTTCATGTAGAACTGGATGACAGTGTAGAGAAGAAATCAAAGGAGTCTTATGATCTTATGAACCTTGTTCTTACATCAATAGATAAAGCACATTTATTTATTACCTTTCTACTGCTGTTTCTGTGAAGTAATGGTCATGAAGACTGTGCATTGGCAAGAGAAAAAGCTCTTTTTTCATATGTGTGTGAACTGAAGTTTATTTTATTTTATTTCTCTTTAAAAAGTATTTTAATTGAGCTTGTGCATTTCATGTAATAGACATTGATCAAATTTAGACTCTCTCCCAATCCCCCTTTAATGAGCCCCCACTGGATTTCATGCATTCTGTCATACATGTTAAGTCCTATCTGGTCCAGCATTTATATCCAGATGTCCCTCAGTGCAAGTTCATCCACTGGAGTCTAGTCAGCCTATCAAGAGTCTCTCCTTTAAAGAAGACCTACCCTCTCTCTCTCACCCAGCAATAGTCAGTTGCCAATAGTTCCTAGGCTAGGGTTGGGGCCTGTTTCACATCTCCATTCTGTGCTGGGGCTTTGTCTGATTGACTTGGCATGTGTCTGGTGCATGCTGTCACCATTGTTGGAAGTTCATATGAATTTCCAGTAGCCTGAAAGCCTGTGTTTCCTTATGTTCATGCACCAACCCTGGCTCTTACAATCGTTCCACCCTGCTTTGGCAATGGCCTGTGAGCTGGGGGTGAGTTAATATAGGAATTTTATCCAGGGACATGCAATCTACGGTTTCTTATTCTTTAAAACTTAGCCAGTTATGGCCTTCTGTGTGTATCAGATTTTGTTGTGCCACTTTGGTGAAAGTATCGAGCATTTCTAGCAGTTTTCTGGTGGAAGTTTTGGGATCTCATGTATAAAATAGTGATAATTTGACATCTTTTCAATTAGTACTCCTTTAATGTCTATCTCTTGTCTTATTGTTATAGCAAGAGTTTCAAGCACTATATTGAAAAGGAGTGGAGAGAGTGGACAGCCTTGTCTGGTTCTTGATTTTAATGGGGATGCTTCTAGTTTGTTTGCATTTAGAATGATGTCAGCTCTGGCTTTGTTGTATATAGTTTTAATTATGTTGAAGTTTGTCCCCCCTCAGTCCAATTCACTCTATGACTATGTGAATGCATGTTGGGTTTTGTCTAAGGCCTTTTCTTCAGATATTGAGATGACATGTAATTTTTGTCTTTAAATCCATTTATATGATTGATTATATTTTTTGGCTTCTTATATTGAACCATCTGTACATTTCAATTAGTGGTCCAACCCCACCTTTAAGGCCTAGTAACTACAACAACTGGCAGAGCAAACTACATTGATGCAGTTGTGGCACTTTTATCTTGGGAGGTAAGCAATAGCTACCTAACTGGACCAAAAGCCCACTCAATGGAAGGGAATTCATGTGACTCCAAGGGTGTTATATCCCTAGACAAATGTAATTTCTTACTTTGTGCTAAATGTGGATTCTTATGTTTACAGACAAGTTTTTCCACTCATCATAGAAGCTTCTTTTACAACAGACGTAAACCAGAGTTTCACAGCTGGTCACAGGCAGAGATTAACTGTGAAATGCCCAACCCTAAGTGACACATCTACTTAAGGCTCACAAGACACAGTGGAACAAGGGGTAGAGAGAATATTAATCATCTCTCAGTTCTTATCAGGGAAGCTCCCTCATGGTACAGAGGGCCATGAGCACAGACGGCCACAAATGGCCAAACTGCAGAGAGTAGGAATCTGCCGAGTGTGGGTCCATGGACAGAATATTATTAAATTAAAATTAAAATTTAAAATGGAGAGGCCCAGAGGACACCAACATGAACAAGTTGAAATCATCACAGAAGGATAAAGTTCGTCAGGTTATGATCTTCACATGATCTAGTGAAAAAACTGCGTAAGTTGTCTTTCTCAAAATGACTGGAAGTTAGATGTTGCAACAGATAATTTTTTTCAAAATCCTGAACTTTATATATGAGAGAGCGTAAAAGGATCATTGGATAGGAAGAAGTTAGAACTGTGCAGTAGGTACAGAGATCCTCAAGATGAAAATAAAATTGGAATAGATAGTATACAGCAGTTCTGGGATGACCTGGCCCTCCATCCGGCCAGCATTAGTGTGTTGATCATTGCGTGGAAGTTCAGAGCAGCAATGCAGTGTGAGTTCTCCAAACAGGAGTTCATGGATGGCATGACAGAATTAAGATGAGACAACATAGAAAAACTAAAGGCCCAAATACCCAAGATGGAGCAAGAATTGAAAGAACCAGGGCAATTTAAGGATTTTTACCAGTTTACTTTTAATTTTGCAAAGAATCCAGGACAAAAAGGATTAGATCTAGACATGGCCATTGCTTACCGGAACTTAGTGCTTAATGGAAGATTTAAATTCTTAGACTTATGGAATAAATTTTTGTTGGAGCATCATAAGTTATCAATACCAAAAGACACTTGGAATATTCTTTTAGACTTCAGTACAATGATTGCAGATGACATGTTCAATTACGATGAAGAAGGAGCATGACCTGTTCTTATTGATGACTTTGTGGAATTTACACACCCTCAAATTGCTGGGACAAAAAGTACAACAGTGTAGAACTAAAGGAACCTTCTAGAATGTACATAGTCTATACAATAAATACAATGGAAAATTGCACAGCCAGTTTCTGCTGGCTGGACTGAACTGAAGATCAATCTTCACAATTCAAAATGAGGGTTGAGACAAACTTTAAGGATACATCTTGGACCATACCGTACTTCATTTTCCTAATGGTGGTTTGGGCTTGTCTTCTAGTCTGGGCCGCTCTAAACATTTATAATTCCAACATTGTGGATTTAATCTTATATCTGTGGACCATCTTAGTTTTTCTTCCCATAAGTCTTAGAAGCTTTATGGTGATTATTTTTTCCATTCTTGCATAAAGCACAATGCTGTCTTCATCAGAATACAGTTTGGCATAAGAATTAAACTTAATAATGAACATCACAAACAATTTATAAAAACTTCTTAAATATATGCTTTGGGCTAGTTGCAAAGACAAAAAAATTAAAATTTAAATTAAATATTAATTAAATATTAAACTTCACCCATCCAGGGCTCAAGGACCTTTGTGGAAGAGGGGGCAGAAGGATTGTAAGAGCCAGGGGAGGAGGTACATGACTGCATGGAAAGAGTCTTACGGGCTCTTGGGAGCTTGCTCCTAGGAACTTAGAGTAGTGGTGACAGCAGACACAAGACCCATGCAAACCCAAGCAGAGAAAAACCCAGCATAGAACTGGGGGAATAGGCAGCAGAAAAATCTTAGCTGAAGAACTATTGGGCAGATGATTATTGCTGGGTGAGGAAGAGGTGATCTTCTTTAGTAGACAGGCTGACTAGATCTCAGTAGATGAACTTGCACTGAAGTACATCTGGGTAGACTAACTTGATTCAATAGGCCTTAACGTAAGTGACAGAATGCTTGAAATCCAGGGAGGAGGCTATGGGAAGGTGCTGAATGGGAAGGGGATTTAAAGTTAATTAAGATGTGTATGAAATACACAAAAATTCAATAAAAATATATAATAATATAATATATATGTATGAAAATGTCTACTGAAACACATTATTATGTCTAATTAATATATCCTAATAAAATGTGTAAAAAGGTATTCTGGTTTGGCATCTTTAATCATTTAGAACTGGGAATACTTTAGTCCAGGCTCTTTTGGCTTTCATAGTTTGCATTGAAAAGTCAGTTGTCATTTTGATGGGTTTTCCTTTACATGTAACTTGCTATTTTTCTCTTGAAGTTTTCAGGAATCTCTGTTTTGTATATGAAGTGCTTTTACTGTGTTATGCTATGGTGAGTTTCTGTCCTGGTCCCATCTAATTTGTGTTCAATATGGTTCTTATATCTGTTTAGGAATGTCTTTCCTTAATTTGGAGTTTTCTGCTATAATCCTGTTGAATATTGGGTCAAGGTCAAACCTGTGATTCTTCTCCTTCCTCTATGCCCATGATGCATCAATTTATTCTTTTCATGGTGTCCCACATTTCTTGCATATTCCATTCCTTTTTTTTATTCTTTGCTTGAGCAGTCCAGTTGTTTAACTTTGTCATCTAGTCTTGATATTCTGTTTTCCATTTCATTCATTCTGTTTGTGAGCATTTCTCCTCTCATTTCCAATTGAATTACTGAATTTTTCAATTCCATCTTCATTTCAGCTTGAGTTTTCACTATTTCTCTTTGTGAATATTTCAAGTTCTGAATTGTTTTTTCATTTCATTCAGTTGTGTATTTGTATTTTCCTTCTTTTTATTTATTTATTTTTTTTGATCTTTTTGAGACAAGATCTCCCTTTAGTCCCAGCTGGCCTGGAGCTCGCTATGTAGACCAGGCTGGCCTTGAACTCACAGAGATCCACCTACCTCTGCCTCCCAAGTGCTAGGATAAAAGGTGTTTGCCACCCCACCTGGCACATATTTGCATTTTGTTCAGCTTCCATCACAAGTTTATGCCTAACTTCTTTAATTTCTTTGAGTTGTTTGTGTATTTTTTAAGTTCTTTGATCAAGTTCATGATTGTTCTTTTGAATTTTGAATCATGGGGTTCCTCTGGGTCATTTTCTTTTTTATTTATTTATTTATTTATTTATTTTTTTTATTTTTTTTATTTTTTTTAATTTTTATTTATTTATTTTTTTATTTATTTCTGTATGTGTATCAATGTACTGTCTGCATGTAGGTTTGTGCACCGGTGTTGTGCAATGCTGCAGAGGTCAGAAGAGGGTGTCGGATTCCCCTGGAACTGGAGTTAAAGATGGTTCTCAGCTGCCATGTGGTTGCTGGGAATCAAACCCGGGTCCTCTGCAAGAGCACTCGGCACTCTTAACTGCTAGGCCATCTCTTCAGCCCCCTTATTTTCATTGTAGTACAGGTCTATAGAACTGGAGGCTTTTGGGGAGGGAACATATTTTCTTTTTTTTTTTTTTTCCTTTTATTTGTGTTTTTGCATTGCTGTTTAAGTATATGGATGCCTTTTGTTGATTGTGGTTCTGATAGGAAATTCTATTCTGACTTTGTTTAGTTGAAGTTTGGTTCTGTTTATATTGTCAATGTAGCTTAGTTGCTTTTATCTCAGGTTCAAAAAGTTAGTTGGTGTGTGCTTCAGGTTCTCATAGGGTAGTAGGCTTTTTGAGTAGCAGGAAATTCTGTGGTAGGCAGATCAGGAAGGAGACAAGGACAGGGTGGGAATGGGGACAGCCTGTGGAAGGTGTAAGAATCCAAGCTGGAGAACTGAGCTAGTCTGGAATCAGGGGATCAGGATGCAGTGGGTGAGGCTGGACTAAGAGGGTAGCCCAGACATCTGGGGCAGAAAGAGCTGGTGCCATCTTGGACCCAGAGCTAGAAGTGAGACAGAGTGCAGAGAGAGAGGGGACCTGCTCAGGCTGCAGGGGAGTCAAGGCACTGTGATGTGATCTGACTTACCTGGGTAGGAGGCAAGTCTGTGGCAGGCAGGTCAGGGGGTCAGGTGCAAGATGTGGGTGATGACTACCCATGGAGGGTCTTAGAAACTACAAGGGAGGATTAAGCTAGTTGAGGTAGAAAGCTATTCCAGAGATCTGAGGCAGAATTGTGGGAGTGGGTCTGGGCCCAAGGCTAGAAGGGGGACCTTTCAGAGGAGAGAGTGGAGCTGCTCAGGCTGCAGGGAATCAAGCCACAGTGGGAAGGATCTTACCAGCATGGAAGTTGGTCTGTGTCAGGCAGATCAGAAGTCCGGGGGGAAAGGTGGGGATGGCAACAGCCTGTGGAGGGTCTAACAAACCAAACTGGAGAATTGAGCTGGTCTGAGTGCAGGGGATCAGGACACAGTGGGCAGGTCTGGACTAAGAGGGTAGTCCAGAGATCTGGGGTGGGAAAAGCAGGAGTGTGCCTAGGCCCAAGGCTAGAGGGGCCCAGTGTGGGAGAGTGCAGCTGCTCCTTTGTGGGGGAAGCCAGGGCTCAGGGTTTGAAACAAAAGCATTCAGAACGTGTGGGAGAAATGTGCCTACAACTTAGCTTCAAGTTTGTATAGTGTTTCCTTAAAATTTACCATTAGTCCACAGAGCCGGTAAAATCACAACCGTCGCATCAGACAAGAGACTGTTGAAAGTCGTGTGTGTCTTTAGTTCACATTTAAAGGCCTAAGAATCTGTGTCGTGACATCAGCCAAATATGGGAGCAGCAGAATGGATGGAATTGCCAGTGAGATGTTCTTGTATATGGGACACCACCAGAAGGTACTTTCAATACTTAAGGTGGGTCTTCCCGATTCAATGAACATAATTAAGATGTGCCTAGAGATTTTTCTCAGTTGATTCCAGATATAGTTAAGTTGACAACTACCACATCACCCATGTGAAAAGATTGGGCAAAATAAAGTACATGTGGGTGGGTGATTGGCTGTCCAGGTTGGATATGTCCATGTAGAATAAATAAAAAATACCCCCATATACAGGATGGCTTATTAAATGTTTGTGCTGGAACTGTCTAGGTACTTGGCTTGATTCTTTTTATGTGGATGTAACATATAATCTTTTCAGTCACATTCACTGCATATAAACCCTTTAGGGATTAAACCTAAGGGCATAATGTGTAAGAGACAGGTGCTCTACCAGTGATTAGCTGCCTCATTGGCTTGATTCTCTAATTTCTTGATGGAAATCATGTGTTCAGCCAGATAAAGATCAAGTTTATAAGAAGTCAACTTGGATTCTAGAACTAATATTCTAAATGTTCTAAAGTTACCTTTTTGTTTGGAACATATTGTTTAAAATAGCTGGTGTTTTTCAATAAGTGACAGATGCAAGAGTATAAAAAGCAAAAGCTCAAATTCACAAACTTTCTACCCCGAGCAGTCATGCTGTAGGATCTTTCAAGGAATTTTTATATAAAATTATTTTCCTTTGCTAAAACAATTTTGTTGATTTTTGCTATAAATAGGGCAATGGCCTCTCTACACAGGATTGCATAATTTCAAAGTAATTTCCATTTCGAAAAAAATTCTGTAAGTCTGATAATTCTTGGCTATCAATTCTTAGTGAATATTAGGATTCTATTGGCTGAAAAAGCAGAAAGCTATTTACATTGTTTAAAAGGAGTTTTTTGTGGAGTCACGAAACTGAAAGGTCTTTGAACAGGTGAGTGCTTAGGCTGGCCTTCACTCTGCTGCTGCATGTGTGCTGCACTCCAGCACTGTGCTGTGTCATGTGTGCTGCACTCCTGCGCTGTGCTGCATCGTGTGTGCTGTGCTCCAGCTCTGCTCACTCATTGCTCACATTCTCTCCTAGGCAGAGCTTCAAAGTACTAACAGGACTTCAGCTACCCTCCCTTCAAACTCATCTAGGTTTGAATGCAGTAGAGCAATTGAATTTAGTTTTGATTGGCCTGACTTGGTTTATATATCTGCATTGGTGTGCTGTAAACTTCACAGTAAAGCACAATGGAGTGATGCTTCTCTGGTTCTGGAGGGGGTCTGTGCAAGGTCAGTGTTTGTGTTAACAAGTGTTTTCTTCTGAAGCCTTTTGCTTGCCTATCCCTCATGCTATGTCTTTGCATGCTTTCTTCTGTCTGTATTGGCTTTCTACTCTCCTCTTTATAAGAATTCCAGCAGTATTGGATCATTGCTCACCCCAATAATATCACTTAAACTCAATCAATTTAAAGGCCAACATAAAAATACTGCACAGTCACACTTTGAGACACTGGTGCCTACAACTTTAAAATACATATTTTGAGGGATACAGCTTGGGTCCACAGTACTATTTCTACAAAACCATTTTTACAAGGAGCTCATTCTAGGTCATGTCTCCTTTCTGTGTGCAGAGAGAAGAGAAAATAGACAAGAGGCATGGATCCCTAAGTGAAAACCAGCCAGTGTCTTCAGCCCTCAGATGAATGGCTTCTTGCCAGCCCAAGGCAGCAAGTGCCCAGTTGGTATTAGGTCAACAACAGTTATTAATTTTTGAAAAAACTATTTTTGTGGGTTCCATACAATAATTCTTAATCATATTTAGTCCCCTCCCCTCAGTGTAACCTCTGCAAAGCCCGCCCACAGGACTTCAGGTATTCTGTCATGTATGTCAATGCCTATCAATTTATGTTTGTGGATATCCCATGGTGTGAGTTCATCCACTGGAACACGTTCATCCTGTCTGTTGTCACTCCCTTAACTTAGTTCAGCTCTTCCTCATGCAGCAGTGATCAGCTGCCTTTAGTTCTGAGAGAAAGTTGTGGCCTCAGTGCATGGTGTCACCACTGCTGTAAGTTTATATGAGTGAGGTCCCAGGAGCCTGTAAAACTTTGTTTCCTTATGATCATGCACCTCCTCCCCTGGCTCTTACAATCTTTCTGCCCCTCTTTCACAGTGGTACCTGAGCCCTGTTTGTTATTATGTATAGAAAGGATAATAATTTTGTAAATTGATCTTGCAACCTGCCATTTTGTGAAAGTGCTGATCATCTCTAGACTATTGATTGATGGGGCCCACCCAGCGAGCCAGGTCAAGATGGTGCTGAGGGGAGGTAGAAGAGGAGGGACCCAGGTTGTTTGCCAAAACCTCTGGATGGGAAAAGATAAGAACAAGTGGCAAGAGTTACAATTGTCAGCTGTGTATGCCATTCCGCCTGAGAGGGTCAGAGGGGCTACAAGAACATTGGTCATTTGCTTTCATGCCTAAATGCCTTTTGTGGTTGTTTTGTATATAAGTCACTGCCCTGCTTGCAATAAAGTGAGATCCTGCTTGATTGGACTCCCCTTGCTGCATCTGAGTGTCTCAGAACCGAGGAGGCTGGGGAATGGGTGATCGGCACACTTACCTTTCTTTAGCCCAGTTGGTTCCAGGACAGGACCCGACTAAGACCCAACACCTGGTGCCCAGTGTGGGGCTCGAAGAGGGGGACCCTGAGGTACCCTGTTCCTGCCAGCTGAAGCCAATCAATCAATCTTCCAGGGTAAGTGAGACCCTAAGTATGGGTAACGCAACTTCAGCTAAGAAGGATCCTGCCTTGAGAGCTTTACGCCTCATGTTACAGTTTAGAGGACTTGAGTTAACTGAGACCAATGCCTTGAACACTTGGGAGACTATTGTCTCCCTCACCCCTTGGATTATGGGGGCCAACCTCTTCTCCTGGCAAACTTGGGCTAGGGTGAAGAAACTGGCAAGGGAAAGGGAGAGGCATTTTGGCATTGATCCGCCCCTTGGCTTTTACCCTACCATTATGGCCCTAAAGACCTCTTTCCACTCAAATGCACTCCCTCCCCTGGAGGAGGGAGCCTCGGGGAGAGCTTTGGGAGGGATAGAGAAGGACACCAGAGAAATGGGCGGCCTTTACAAAAGAGCATGCCGAGGGGATGGAGGCATGGGCAGGGGGCCCCAGAGGTGCAGGGGGAGGCGGCTCCACATTGCTGTGGCTGCTGGGGGTGTTGGCACCCCCTGGTTGGTTCAGACCATGTCTCTGCCACTGCCACTGTCCCAGAAGCTGCCGCTGCCACAGCAGCCACCACTGCTGCCACAGTCACAGCAGCTGCCACAGCCGCCCGGCTCCTTGGTTGCCATCCCCATCTTTGTTATACCTTAGGGACTGTTTTTTCTCCATCCCCCTGCACCCAGAAGATTGTAGTAAGTTTGCTTTCTCAGTGCTTTTGCGCCAACAAATCCCTCTTTTAAGGTACTGGGAACCCATCTTTCCCTTACAACGGTCAGTCCTATGAAGCCTGATATAAGAATTCCATAGCGTCTTACTCTGATACAGCTCCAGAGTCTGCTTGGAGAGATTAACTGGCTTAGGCCTTGGGTAGCTATCCCTACAGAAAAACTAACACTGCTGTTTGACTTGCTGAGAGATAAGAGTCCCCAGGAGGAGATCCCTATCACACAGGAGCATCGGGAGATTTTCAGGGCTTTTCAATAGGCTTTGCACGGCTGCTCATTGGCTAGATATTCTAAAGAACATCCTTTGTCCCTATGGGTGCTTGCAGGATCTGACTTAACTACAGCAGTAATTACTCAAGAGGAGGGACCCTTGGAATGGATACACAGATCCAAAGCAGGTACACCTCAGGTATACTCTCAGACAGACCAATTGGCAGATGCTATATAATGGGGGAGGACACAGGTGCAGAGGCATTATGGGACAGACCCCCATCACATTATCCTCCCATATAGGACATTAGAAATTGAATGGCTGGCTCATAACCACTCTCGCCTGGCTATCTCCTTGGAAGAATTCATGGGAAAAGTAGGTTGCCACTTACAGAAATTTCCCCTAGTGCTCACAATGCCCCCCCCTGCTTTCTGAGACACCCATACCACATGCACTGTGCATCTTCACTGATGGAGGGAGAGCCAGTTCGGCCTATGTAGCCTTTAGAGGAAATGGTCCTGCCCCAACCAGTCAAAGATTCCAACCGAGCCAAGGATCCGCTCAATATAAGGAATTGCTGGCAGTTGTGATGGTGCTGCAGGACATCCATGAACCCTGTAACCTCTTCTCTGACAGCCTGTATGTTACTAACCTCTTACCCCACTTGCCATAAGCCCACATTAGACTTGACAGCAACCCAATCTCCCCCCTCATGGTAGAGCTTAAAGCCCTCTTAGAAGGAAGGAGTGCCCCAATATATCTTCAGCACTTTAGAGGACACTCGGGCCTCCCTGGCTTCTTATCTATGGGAAATGCCCTAGCAGACCAGCTGGCCTCAGGCCTAACATCTTAACAGCTCAGGAAGCTGCAAACTTTCATGAGCTAACCTGTATAAATTGGAGAGGGCTACACTAAAGGTTCCCCCAGGTGCCTGTGAAGGAATTGAAAAAAGTTGTCCAAACATGTAAATCTTGCTTACCCTTTCTCAGAGTGCTCCCGCTTCAACCCCAAGGAGTTAATCCTCAGGGCCTAAGACCTAATGCCCTCTGGCAAACAGATGTAACCCACTTCACTACCTTTGGCAAATTTAAATATATTTTTGTGTCCATTGATACTTACTCCAGAGCCTGACGCACCATGGCCCATTCTGGAGAAAGGGCCAAACATGCCCAATCCCACTTTCTCCAATATTTTGCAACATTAGGACTGCCGCATCAAATCAAAATGGACAATGGACCTTGCTTTGCCTCTAAGTCCCTTGCAGGCTTCTTTGAGAGATGGGGTATTAAACATACTACAGGTATCCCCTACAACCCCCCAGGGACAAGCCATTGTTGAAAGAAATCACTAATACCTTAAAGAACAATTACAAAAACAAAAAGGGGGAGTAAGCCCCCACCTGCAATTGGCAGAAGCTCTGTTTACTATAAATATTTTAAATTTTTCTAAAGATATGACGGAATCCTGGTTCCAAAAACACTGGGGACATACAAGCCTCAACCCCCAGGTGAAGGTTAAATGGAAAGATCCTTTAACACACCAATGGAAAGGCACAGACCCACTAATTACGATGGGAAGGGGCTTTGGGTGCCTGTATCCTATAGGGGAGGAGGTGCCTATCTGGTTGCCAGCTAAACTTTTTGCCTGTTCCCTCAGAACAGGAGAATGAACAAAAACAAACTAACCAACAAGGAAAGAAAGAGGATATGGTGGTCTCAACCCACCTTCAGAAACAAGAGAAAACACAAAGTGATAAAAGACTAACCAGGCCCAAGGGCAACAGACCCTTGAGAAGCTCTTATGTGCTTTAATGCTTACAGATGGCGCGGTTCCTGAGTCTGCTGGTGGCTGCATGGGTGGCGACAGGAGTGACAGGAGTGCTGCACCAAAACCCCCATCAACCACAGAGAGTGACATGGCTGCTGACCAATCCCGTCAATGGAGGGATCCTCAACAGCACCACGAATGATACCCTCCCCCTCGCATGGTGGCCACCACTCTTCTTTGATTTCTGTGATCTGGCCCGAGGAAGCTGGGATGTGGCTGATTGAACCCCGCCTCACCTAGGGAGGCCAGAATGTAGCGGACAAAAGGGATGCACCCTGCCAGTGGTGGGGGAACCTTGATCCCTGGGATGTTCCCACGTCCTCAAATGAGCCACGCTCAGGGACACTGACATTTATGTATGCCCCGGGAGTAACCGGACTGCAAAAAAGATATCTGACTGTGGTGGGCAGGGAGACTTCTACTGTAAGACATGGGGGTGTGAGACTACAGGATCAGGCTATTGGATGGGGCACAAGGGAGATATTTGGGTCACTAGGGTAAAGACACAAAGGCCAGCAACCCCCTCTATGGGGCATGCACCAATTACCACTGCAAGCCCATTCAGGTAACATTCACTGAAGAGGGCAGGAAGGGAATTGAGGACAGGCAGAGAGAGTATGGGTCCACCTTGTACCAACAATGGTTCGATTGGTCCCCCTGGTTGACTACTCTTATTTCTATGCTGGTGGGCCCCCTTCTTATAATTTCATCCCTGTGTATATTTGGGCCCTAACTCTTTAACAGCCTAACCAGGTTGATCAGAGAAAATGCCTGGGAGGTACAACTCATGGCCCTTAGGTTGCGCTATGTCCAGCTAGAACCCGAAGACTTCCACACACTATAAGGTGAACCTTACATAAGGTGACTCAATGGTGAACCTCCGAGGAGGTGCCACACCCATACCTCAGAAAGAGGTGGGTTATAAAAGAAAAAAGGGGGAGTCTGATGGGGCCCACCCAGCCAGCCAGGTCAAGATGGCGCTGAGGGGAGGTAGAGGAGGAGGGACCCTGGTTGTTTGCCAAAACCTCTGGTTGGGAAAAGATAAGAACAAGTGGCAAGAGTTACTATTGTCAGCTGTGTACGCCAATCCGCCTGAGAGGGTCAGAGGGGCTGCAAGAAATTGGTCATTTGCTTTCATGCCTAAATGCCTTTTGTGGTTGTTTTGTATATAAGTCACTGCCCTGCTTGCAATAAAGTGAGATCTTGCTTGACTGGACTCCTCTTGCTGCGTCTGAGTGTCTCAGGGAACTGAGGAGTCTGGGTAATGGGCGAGTGGTGCACTTACATTTCCTCATCCCAGTCGGTTCCAGGACAGGAGCAGACTAAGACACAACAATTGATCATGGACTCTCTCATGTATAATATCATATCATCTGCAAACAGGGATAATTTGATCTCTTATTTTTAATTAGTATCCACTTAATTTCCTTCTCTTTTATTATTGCTCTAGCAAAAGTTTCAAGTAGAGTATGATTAGGAATGGAGATCATGGACAGCTTTGTCGGATTCCTGATTTTAATGGGAATGCTTCCAGGTTTTGTCCATTTATAATGATGTTGAAATATGTTTCCTCTACTCTAATTCCTTCTGGGACTTTCAACATAAATGAACCTTGGATTTCATCAAAGGCCTTTTCTGCTTCTATTGAGTTGACCATGTGATTTTTGCTTTTAAGTCCATTTATATAATTTATTATTATTGGGACTTATGTATATCCAATGATCCCTGCATGTCCGCAATAAATCTGACTTGATCACAGAGGATGATCTTTTTGATTTGTATCTGTTTGGAGTTTGTGAATATTTTGTGGAGAATTTTTGTATACATTTTCATTAAGAATATGGGCTTATAGTTTTTTCTTTTGTTGTTGTTGTGTCTTTACCTGTTGGGTATTAGAGTAATGCTAGCTTCATACAAGGTATTTGAGAGTTCTTTGTCTGTTTCTATCCTCTTGAATAATTTAAGTAGTACTTGCTATAGATCTTTGAATGTCAGGTAGAATTCTGCTTTGAATCCATGTGGCCCTGGGATTTTTTTAAGTCAGGAGGTTTTGTATTACTGTTTCAATTTCCTTATTTGTTATGGGTCTGTTTAAGCTGTTGATCTCTTCTTGGTTTGGCTTTGGTAGTTTCAATGAATTTAGAACTGCATCCATTCTCTTTAGGTTTATAAATCTAATAGACTGTATGTTCTTAAAGTATTCTCTTAGAATGTTCTGGATCTTTTTGGTGTCTGTGGTGATGTTTTCCCTTTCATCTCTGGTTTTGTTGATTTGGATTTCTTTTTTTTTTTTTTAAATTTTATTTTATTTTTTTATGTGTATGAATGTATTGTCTGCATGTAGGTTTGTGCACCCGTGTCGTGCAATGCCGCGGAGGTCAGAAGAGGGTGTCGGATTCCCCTGGAACTGGAGTTCTTCTGGAATTGGAGTTACAGACGGTTCTCAGCCGCCATGTGGGTGCTGGGGATCGAACCCGGGTCCTCTGTAAGAGTGGTCGGCGCTCTTAACCACTAGGCCATCTCTCCAGTCCCTGGATTTCTTTCTTTAGTCTAGCTGGGCTAAAGGTCTGTCTATTTTGTTTACCTTTTTGAAGAACCAGCTCTTAGATTCATTGATTCCTTGTACTGTTTTCTTTGTCCCTATCTTATTCATTTCTGCTCTGATTTTTGTTATTTGTTCTCATTTGCTGGGTTTGGGTTTATTTTGGTTTTGGTTTTCCAGAGTTGTAATGTTAAGTCTTTTGTATGTGTTATTTCTCATTTTCTAATGTTAAGCACTTAGGACCATAAACTTCCCTCTTAGGATTGCTTTTAAAGTGTCCAGAGGTTTTGTTGTATTATCACTTTTATTCAATTATAGGAATACTTTTATTTCTTTCTTGATTTTTTTTCCTTTGGCCCATTCATCATTCAGTAGTGTGTGGTTTACTCTTCATGAGTTTGTATAGTTACTACAACTTCTTTTGCTGTTGATTTTAAGGTTTCTTGTGTTGCAGTCTGATAAAATGCATGACATCATTTCAATATTGCTTTATTTGTTGAGGTTTGCTTTGTGTCCCAGTATGTGGTCAACTTTATAGAAACTTCCAAGGAGTGCTGAGTAGAAAGCTTATTCTTTGGTGCTTGGGTGGAATATTCAGTAGATATCTGTTAGGTCTAGTTGATGTATAATATAATGTAATTCAGATGACTCTCTTTATTCTCTGTTCAGTTGACCTGTCTATTAGAGACAGTAGGGTTACTAACACTTAGTTGGGGTTAATCCGTTTGCTAAAGTCCTGTAGTATTGTTTTTATGAAATTGTGAACACCAATGTTTAATGTATATATATATTCATGATTGTGACCTCTGTAAGGTTATGGCACGCTCCCCCCAGAATGAAAGGCCATGAGGTCTAAGTTCTTCGGAGCAAAGTTCAACTCAGGGTAGCTGGGGCTAGGTTCAGGGGAAGGATAGAGCCAAGCACAGAATGATGTCTGGCTTGGGAATTTAAGGGAGAAGGTGGTAGTGGGATTCAGTGAGAGTGGGGTGGGTCGGAATCTGGAATCTGGCTTCCGAAGGGCAAGGCGGAAGATTCCTTAGTAATCGGTGGTGGCCTGCTTTGGCATAGCCTTTGGTACAGCAGGTTCTTGGGCAACATGGATCTTAGGTGTCTCTGCATTCCAATGGGCTTCTGGAGCTCACACTCTGACATTCTAGCCTTTTGTTTCTATAGGGAAAAGGGAGGAGGCCTGTCTTCTGTAGCTGCTTCAGAGCTGATCAGGGGTGAAGTCTTGGGGGAATGGCTGTCAGGCTGGAGGGTTAGAATCCATTTTCCCATTTTGGCTGCTTGGGGTGATCTGCCCGGTGGGTTTGGTCCAGATCGATAGTGGCCAGTACTTAGTGGACATTTCTCTGCAACTGAAAGGACAAGCTGGTTGAGTCTTTCATGAGTATACCAGTGCAGGGACTTCACAGTACCAACAGGAGGGTCCTGGTCTAGGGAATGCAGAGGGAAAAAGGACATGTACTCTGGTTTGAGAAATTGGAAAAAGTTTTAGTACGCAGAGCTCTAGAATGAGGGCCAGCTTTAGTACACAGGGCTCAAGAATGAGAGCCATAACCATGAGAATATAAAACGTGGTATTTTCTGGCATGGCACATTAAATCTGTCATCTATCTCTGAGATATTTTCTAACATGACATAGTAGATTCCTAATTTGGCACAGTAGGTCTCTCACCTATTTCTCTGATAATAACCTATTTCATTTTCTTTTTTAGATTACAGTTTCCTGTTGGGGTGTTTAAAACCACACAGCGCAGATAAATGAAGTTTGTTTTGGTGTTAAGGTCAGTTGAGGGTCTGGTCCTTAAGGGGTCACTCAGGCCTTGCGCCTGGCTCTCTTCACCAGTTACATCTATGTGAGGACAAAGTCAGGCCTTGCTTGACCAGGGCTTCCCTTTGAAGCATGAGGAGTCTCTCCTCTATATGGACTTTCCTCCTTTGACTGGACACTGGCAGGATGAAGTCCTTTAAGTGAATCTCCAAGACTTCCCTGGCTCGGGATGACTGGTGACTCACTGCCACAGGACATGCACAAAGTTTTGGATGCAGGACCCTAGGACCCAAGTCGACCTCAGAGGGTAGGGGCCAAAATATTGTCCCATCAAATCCCTCTTGCCAAATCAGTTTGGAGCTTTATGTGTGGTTGCTAAACCTCCAAGAGGATAGTTTGAATTAATCTGGTACATTAATTACCATACAACTCCTAAGTAGAGCTTGAACATTGACTTAAGCACAGTTAATCAATTCTTAATTGCTGTGGCAAAAATATTCTGACCAATAATAAAAGCTCATGGTAGGAGCCTGTTAGTGGCTGCAGTACAGGCTAGGAAAGGATGCTATTTACTGGCTTGTGTTGCTGGCTCATATTCAGCCTATTTATACAATATAGAAATATCTGGCCAAGAATGGTATTGCCCACAATGGGCACAGGCCAGTCCAATGAAGGCAATTATTGAGGTTTCTCAGCTCAGGTGTATCAAGTTGACATTAAACCTATGCAGTAAGTCCTACAATTTGCTCTTTAAGGTCTATGAAGGTCATTTAGGTGCTCAAAGTACAATGAGTTAAACCATGCAAGGCAAAAAGTTTCTAACAACATAACCCATGAAACAACCCCATGATAATAAAGAGGTTAAAACCAGTACCTTCTCAAATGAAGGCCATGTCACTTGTCCCCAGATTTTGAATTATAGCTTTGAAAAGGAAAAGGAAGGGGGGGCATTGTCACATACCAGCAGCAGGCAGATAATACTTAGGGCTCACCCAAATTGGTTACATTCGGACTGTCCGTGTGGTCACTGGAAGTAAAACCTAATTTCTCTTAAAGATATTAAAAGTAACATGTGCAAAGTATAACATATACAAAACAATTTTAGTATGTATGAGTAACTCTATATATGTCTGTTTTACTTGAGGCTGTAACTAGATATATAGTAGCTGATAGGTAGAACACAATTTCTTGTATATGCCATAATTACACTATAGAATTCTTAAAAGTGAACAGTACTTCATGCATACACTCATAAATAAGGTTCTAATAAATACATTTGGCGATGACACTTTGTAAAGGTTGGGCTAAGCAAAGGCACATGCATTGTAATCATACAGACAGATCTTAATATGCTGTTTAACAATGTCATACACACACATTTATGCACACATTCCTTTAAGAGATTTTATCCTAGCAGTTGTATTGAGCCATCAAATGCATTGGAAAAACACCTTTAGAAACATTATTTAAAACACGTAGCTCTGGTTAATTGCGCTGCCAATGCACCTTTGGTTCTAAAACTATGATCTTATTGAAATACTTTAACAAGTGATGGAAAACAGAATTATATATATAATTAAAGAACTGACAATAGCAAAGGTACTTAGGCTGTTTCATTGGAGGGGAGGGGATTGCAGGGGAAGCAATGTGCCACTGTCCAAGTACCAGAGTATGAATGAATCCAGGGATTTTTTAAAAGTGGTCTCTGGTCAGAAGGACAGTTACATAGCACAGGAGGAAAAAAATCTGTTAGTGAACCCATAAGGGTCAAAAAAATCAGGTCTTCAGATGTCTGGAAACAAGAAAAAACTGGAAAAGAAAATTTTTAGTTGTAATACCTGTGGAAAAATAATTTAGACAGAGAAGAAATAAAACCTTCAGATAAACAGTGTAGAAACCTAGGAACCTGGGTTCAAATCAGGCCTTTGGAAACACATTTTAAGTGCATGCCAAAAGTAAACTTTAATTTTTGTTTTGTGTTGAACTAGCATACAAAAGTTTGAAATGGCACACTTTTTTTGACAAAAAAAACACAGAGAACGTGAGCATATGACAGTTACAAATAGACATTGAAGAACGGTTATGACACACAGACAGGTTTGGACAGACACATGACCATTAACTGTATCCATTAACTATGGACACATGGGGAAAACATCCCTCTTTTATTTAAAGTTGTCCTTCCTTGTCCAGGGCTGTAGAAATTATCCCATTATAAAAGAATCAGACGTTTAAGCAGTTCTTAGGTGGACATAATAGACTGTTCTACCCTACTGTGCTTTGTAGCACAGGCTGTTCTTTACCACCTGTGAAGGTGGTTGGACTGGCGTAAGGGGAAATAAATCTGGTGGCTTGTGCATATTATATGTAATTTAATGAGAATGTATTTAGTTAGTGGAAAAATCAAAAGATCCCGCCAAAGTGAAAGAGTTACTGCCCTGAGCAAAAGCTGGATGCAGCTTGGGCATGGGTGTGGTACACCCTTCTTATATCTCAGAACAAAGGGCTTGTATCCCAAAGCAGACAAGAATGGATTTCTGAATAAAATGGGGTTTATAGGAAAAAACATATAGAATGGAACCTGCCAAAATCTGAAATAATCCTTTAAAATTAGCAAAAGTTTTGTAACAAAATATAAAAAACAAAACCACTGATTGTACAAAAAGTAAATGAATGAAAAATTGATTGTATTTAGGAAATGTATGTAGTTATAAAGTCTGATGTGAATTTAGAGCTTTTTGCCATGAGGTGTAGAGTAGAGTGTGGTTTAGCACCACACATGAAAACAGGAGGCATGTCGCAGACAAAGCCTCAAGATGAAGGGCTGAGGAGTGGGTGGATAGCACGTTCTAATAGTCTGTAGCATGTCTGTTTGAATGCCAGGGGGGAGAAAAAGCATTCACATGGTGCATGGCACTGGGCTCTTAGTTTCAAACATCTCAGGACTTAAACACCCTCTATATCCACTTGCAGGCATCCATGCCACTTTTTTATGCAGGAATGCAAATGGTCAAATGACAAACAATCTTTACATTAGCAAATTTTTTTTAAACTTTTTATTCTGGCCAAAGACTATGTCTGAGGATTGGAGTAGCCCTGTCAGGCCTCCAGCACAGATTGTGAAGGGTCCTAAATGTCTGCCCTTCCTTCCACAGATACAATTATCAAGTAAATAATGAGCTTTAGATGCAAGCCTATTTATTTAAACAGCCCCATAAAACAAATAAGTTTAACTAGTTTCAAACCCAAAATTTTAGCACCTTGATGAAAACTCTAAATTAGAGATGAAAACCTAAATCAGAGTAAAATATGACTCTTAAGTTTGTAACAGTACTCAGAAATTACTTGAGCCTGAAGCAAGTGCAGGTGGTGAGAGGTGAGAAATGGCCCTCCTATGACCAACCTCCAGCCCTGTCTGATGCATCCCAAAAATCTCTAACCTGCGTTTTTCTCATCAGAGACTCAGAATAGGCTTTAGTAAAAACAGCACAATTTCAGTCCCTTGTTCAGCCTTTCCATACCTTCTCTGCCTAGAAAACATCCACAACTCCTCCCAGTGCAGGGACAGTAAGCCCCAGCCATCTCAAACATGCACTTTCATCTTGCCCACATCCCTCTTACTGGCTCCAATATGCTTGATGCATCCTTTTACTCAAAAACAACTCTCACTCACACCTAAGGCCCAGCCCACTGACCAGATGGGATTGGGAGTGCAGCAGGGACCTTAAGCACCAGGGGGTCCTACTCTCTAGCCAGAGTTGTGTATATGGTACACACCCCTGTGGCCAGGAGCTATGAGTCCCATGAGGACCTGCCCAATGCCAAGAACTATTTCAATGGAGACAGCTACCTGGTATTTATTTTCTCTAACACCATGTTATTTACTTCAGGTGGAAAATTACCAATAGTCACATACACATGTGTAATTTCCATGCATTTGGGAATTGCCAACACTCACACACATGCTTTCTCCTTTCTTTGGTCTTTTGGTCTTTTTTGAGACAGGGTCTCCCTTTACTCTCAGCTGGCCTGGAACTTGCTCAAGACCAGGCTGACCTTGAGCTTACAAAGAACTGCCTGCATCTGCCTCCCAAGGACTGGGATTAAAGGTGTGTGCCACCACACCCGGTCCCAAGGGGCAACAAAACTGCCCCATCCAAAACAAAATCCAGTCCAAGAATCCATTTCCAGTCCTGAATCTGGTCCACAAAAGTCTCAAAAATATATATAATTCCAAAGCAAGCAAGTTACCTTTTGAAAGTAAATACAAACCAAAATGGGATCTTTAAACAGTCAGCTCTGAGGCCGATTCCTATAGCCAAACCCCAAGGTGGAGATGGCACTGGCACATGCAGTGAGGCAGCGGAGAAGGCACAGTAAAAGAAAGAAAAAAGAATGAAGGGCAAAGAATGCCTGTACATACAAGCATTCTGACCATATACCAGAGCACTGGCAGAAGTCTCTCAAAGCTGAGAATTCGGAGATCTAAGGTACCTGTCTCAGGCCAGGCAATATTGTTAGCTAATTGATATCCTGGCCAGATAGTAGAGCAGAGTCTCTCACTAATTTCCTTGGAGAGGTTGAGTTCTCTTAAAGAGTGTAGGAGACACTCCAAGGGTGTGAGGCCCAGGGCCTCTCCTTTAGAGTGTGAGGCTCCCATATTGGGAGTCAGAGGATGAGGAAGAAGGGAGAGGGAGAGGGGGAGAGAGAGAGAGAAAAGGTCTGTAGGAAGGAAAATAGATTCATTTTAGTCTCAACACCCACCCGAGTGCTAAGGCACATCCACCCTAGTTCTAAGTGGGCACTCAGAGACCCCAGGTCTGTGTGACCAGTGTGGGAGTCTCTGAAATTGGGGCCTGCAGGTCTGTGAAGTCAGCATCCCAAAAATCACAGAGGAGGCCAAAATTCGGGTCCAGAGTCTGTCCCCAGCATCCTGGTAATAGACAGCAAACTGGATGGGGGAAATCGGAGGGAATCCCTGACTTAGCCGGCACTCAGGGATCCAAAACGGAAACAGCTATAACAGGGAGACTAAAAAGAATGGAGAAAGAGGATCGGTGGGAAGGCAGATGGAAAGCAGTAGTAAGGACAGGAAGGAGGATTGGAGGGAAGGCAGATGGAAAGCAGTAGTTAGGACAGGAAGGAGGATCAGAGGGAAGGCAGATGGAGAGCAGTAGTTAGGACAGGAAGTATCGAGGCAGGGGGGCAGCTAGAGGGGGCAGAACATACGCAGGGTTACACAGAAGGTAGGGGTGGGAGATGGAATCTCCCCTCACTCAGGTGCCCATCCGGCCGGCCACCCGTGAGGCGACTTAGGAAGTCTTACCATGAGGGCCACACGTATAAACCCTGTGCTCGGTCATCACGAGTGTGATGAGTGCCCGATGAGGTGAAATGACTTCGGTGGAACCACGGGTTGGGGCCCAATCAGATTCTGTAGCCCGAGAGCTGTGGAACCATAACATGCACTCTTAACTTTCATGCACAGTCACACGGGAATAGAGTAGGGTAGGATAAGGAGAGGAGAGAAGGTACCTTTGGCTGAATGCTGGTGGATGCTGTTGTAGCCTGTGCTCGGTATCTGGCTTACCGGCTACCCCGAAGCTGCTCCGAGGGGCTGGGGGGGGGGGGGTCGGGAAAAATGGCGATCTGAGTCACCAGCACCAGAATGTAAGGTTATGGCGTGCTCCCCCCGGAATGAAAGGCCACGAGGTCTAAGCTCTTCGGAGCAAAGTTTAATTCAGGGTAGCCGGGGCTAGGCTCAGGGGAAGGATAGAGCCAAGCACAGAATGGTGTCTGGCTTGGGAATTTAAGGGAGAAGGTGGGAGTGGGATTCAGTGAGAGTGGGGTGGGTCAGAATCTGGAATCTGGCTTCCGAAGGGTGAGGTGGAAGATTCCTGAGTAATCGGTGGTGGCCTGCTTTAGCATAGCCAAAGGCTATGCCTGGTACAGCAGATTCTCGGGCAACATGGATCTTAGGTGTCTCTGCATTCCAATGGGCTTCTGGAGCTCACACCCTGACAACCTCTTCTTGGTCAAATGTTCTTTGATCAGAGTTAAGTGAATTTCTTTATCTCTTCTTATTAGTTTTAATTTGAACTCTATTTTGTCAGATATTAAGATTATTGTAACTGCTAGTTTCTTAGTGTCAGTTGCTTGGAATATTTTTCTTCTGTCCTTTCACAGTAAGGTAGTGCCTATCCTTAGAGGTGAGATGAGTTCCCTGCAGTCAATAGGATAGATTTTGTTTCTTATCCATTCAATTAGCCTGTGTCTTTTGACTGGGCAGTTGAGACCATTGATATTTAAAGTTATTGTTGAAAGATGTGTATTGGTTACTGTCATTTTCATCTCTGCTTGTGTTCTTGGTTCTGTTTTCTGTTTCTGTATTTTTGCCTTCATTTTGTTCCTTTCTGTTGCCTCTTGGGTGTAGTCATTCCTTTCTTCAGTCCTTCATATTGCTTTGAGTATTCTCTGTAGGGCTGGTTTGGTGGACATAATTCTTTCATCCCACTCATGTCATGAAAATTTTCTCCCTTCTACTGTGTTAGATGGTTTTACTGGGCTGGCATCTATGGTTATTTAGAACTTAGAATGTTTTGGTCCAGCTCTTCTGGCTTTCATCGTTTGTATTGAAAGGTCAGCTGTAATTCTGATGGGTTTTCCTTTATTTGTGACTTGTTTTTCTCCTGCAGCTTTCAGTATTCTCTCTTTGTTCTATACATTTAGTGTTTTTACTATGATACACCATAGGGAGTTTCTGTTCTGGTCCTGTTTGGTGTTCTGTGTCTTATACCTGCATAGAAATGTCTTTCCTTAATTAGAAGAAATCTCTTCTGTAATCCTGTTGAAGATCTGGCCAATGTCATTTACCTGGGATTCTTCTCTGTCCTAAATGCTTATGATGTGTAAATTTGGTCTTTTCATGGTATCTCACATTTCCTCCATATCCCATTCTTATGTTTTTTTTTTTTAAATTATTCATATTCTTTGCTTGAATGGTCCAAATCTTCAACTTTATTATCCAGTCTTGATATTCTGCTTTTCCAGTTATTTATTTATTTATTTATTTATTTATTTATTATTTTTGGTGAAGCTTTCTCC
Organism: Rhizomys pruinosus; assembly: GCA_009823505.1. Lineage (NCBI taxonomy): Eukaryota > Metazoa > Chordata > Mammalia > Rodentia > Spalacidae > Rhizomys > Rhizomys pruinosus. Next base: position 3,551,156 of record VZQC01014537.1, read on the forward strand.
TATCATTTCAAATTCCCTTACTAAGTTTTTCAATTCTTTATTTCAGGCTGAGGTTTTTGTATTTTTTTCCCAGTTTTTTAATCTCTTTTGTGAATTCACTTTTAAAATCCCGAGTTGTTGCCAGGTGTGGTGGTGCACGCCTTTAATCCTAGCACTTGGGGGGCAGAGGCAGGCAGATCTCTGTGAGTTCAAGGCCAGCCTGGTCTACAAAGTGAGTTCCAGGACAGCTGAAGCTACAGGGAGACCCTGTCTCAAAAAAAGTCCTGAATTGTCTTTGACATTTCATTCATTTGTATGTTTGCATTTTCATGAGCTTCATTCAACAGTTTCTCCCTTTCCTCTTTGAGTTCTTTAAATTCATTGAATTCTTTGATCATATTCATGGCTGTTCTTTTAAATTCTGTGTTTTGGGTTTCTTCTAGGAAATTCTCATTGCAGATCTCTTCTATAGGACTAGCCGTGTTAGATAGGGACATATTATTGTTTTCATATCATTATTTTTTCATTGTGATTTTGACATGTGAGTTTCTTTTGTTTCTTGCAATTCTGGTATGAAATTCAAGACTGCCTTTGTTGAGTTGAAATTTGACTCTGTATTTTTTTATTAATTAATTAATTTACTTATTTTTATGTGTATGAATGTACTGTCTGCAAGCAAGTCTGTGCACCCGTGTCTTGCAATGCCACAGAGGTCAGAAGAGGGCATCAGATTCCCCTGGAACTGGAGCTAAAGACAGTTATCAGCTGCCATGTGGGTGCTGGTGATTGAACCCCGGTCCTCTGCAAGAGCAGTCGGCACTCTTAACCACTAGGCCGTCTCTCCAGCCCCCTCTGTATTATTGATGTTGCCTGGAAGCTGCCATTGTGTTCTTGTGCACGTTCAGATTTATTTTTTCTAATTATGTGCATGTCTCATAGTATATTGGTAATATGTATGAAGGAACTGAATGAATTCTACTTGTTCTATTCTACGAAATTTCCAAAGGCTTATAGGTACCTTGCCAAACAAAGAAATTTAAGATCATGGGATGTGTTCTAGTTTGTCTTCCATTGCTGTGACAAAACACTCTGACACCAACTTGGGGAGGAAAGTGTTTATTCAGCTTACATCTCCTGGGTCACAGTTCATCACTTAGGGAGCCCAAGGCAGAAACTCAGAGCAGGAACCTGGAGGCAGGAGCTGAAGCACAGGCCATGGAGGAATGCTGTTCATTGGCTTGCTCCCCTGGCTCATGCCCAGCCTGCCTTTTTATACTGTACACAACAACCTGCCCAGGGTGGCACCACTCATTGTGGGCTGGGCCCTCCCACACTGCCCAACAATCAAGACAATACTCCACAGACGTGGTCACAGACCAGTCCAATGGAGCCAATTCCCCAATTGAGGCTCCCTCAATCCAGGTGTGTCAAGTTGACACTAAAGCTATCCAAAACAGGGTGTTTGTTTTATAAAGGCTGCAAAATTCCAATTTCTTTGCCTAGCTAAGTCAAGTGTAAGGACGCTGGACCTTTTATGTTCCTTCACTGGAAATAATGGAATTTCAGTTCTATCATTAAATATCATATGATGTATTGGCACCACAAACACATATATTTATTGAAGCCTTTTATTTTCCACATACTGAATCATGCTTTAGAAATCTTTTTTTTTAAATTTTTATTGATGCTTTGTGCATTTCATACATTATTTTCCAATTCAGTTCAGGCACATTTCCCTTTCCCTCCCCCCCCACCCCCCACCCCATCCCAGATCATGCATTCTGCCATAACTATCCTGCATCTTTCTCTCAGTTTATTTTTTTTCATTTTTTAGCTATAAGTGATAATCCATAGTACAAGCATTCTTCATGCAAAACCAATCTGCAGGCTGTTGTGCCCAAACCCCCACAGCCCCACTTCCAGTGGGGGGTGATGGGTTTTTTGTTCAATCAAGTTGATCAAATGAGTGTCCAGACTACATTGCTGTAGTTTCACCATTCACCCCCAATCGCAGCCCTTTCATTCTACCACCCCCTCTCCGCAGATTGTTCCCTGGCTTAGAAAGGGGCACAGGTGGATTGAGAAGCAAAACAGTCCATCTCTCTGGAGCTGTTGTCTTGGACTCTGGTCAATTTCTGGCTGTTTTCCTTTCATGGGCTGGATTTTTTTTTTATTGATGCTTTGTGTATTTCATACATCATTTTCCAATTCAGTTCAGGCATATATCCCCTTCCCTTCCCCCCACCCCACCCCCCACCCGTCCCAGATCATGCATTCTGCCATAAGTTTTCTGCATCTTTCTCTGCTTTTTTGTTTTGTTTACATTTTTTAACAATAAGTGATAATTTGTGAGTACAAGCATCCTTCATGTAAAACCAATTTGCAAGCAGTTGTGCCCAAACCCACACAGCTCATGGGTCCCACCATCCAGCAGGGGGGGCTGTATAATTTAATCTTTGTAATAGAGCTACAGGAACAGCAGATTTATTTCTTTTCCCATGTTATAGGGAGGAAAGAAGTTCAGTGAATAACATGGTTGTGTTGGCCAAATTTCCAACTCTGGCTTTTTTTCCAACTCCATATTGTACTGACTTTTCTATTATAGCACGGTGCTTAAAATTAGACTAATCTCTAAATTAGCAGATCTACTTTTTGTTTTTTTTATCCCTTGCATCATGAAAATCATATTTTTGGTAGTCAGATATTTTTGAATGAATTATGTCTTTGATTGAAAGATACTTTTATAAAGAAACATCTCCAGAGAATAAACAGTAACAAAATGATCTTTTAAAAGTTCATATTGATGGGCACCTGGGCTGGTTCCAGCTTTTTGCTATTGTGAACAGAGCTGCAATAAACATAGCTGTGCATGTATCTTGCAGTAAGTTGTGTCTTGGGGTATATACCCAGGAGTGGTATGACTGGGTCAAATGGAAGGCTCATTTGAGTCTTCTAAGGGTTCTCCACACTGCTTTCCATAGTGGCTGTACAAGTTTACATTCCCACCAGCAATGGATGAGTGTTCCCCTTTCCCCACAACCTCTCCAGCACTTGGTATCATTCATGTTCCTGATCCTAGCCAGTCTATTGGAGTAAGTGAATATCTCAGAGTGGTTTAATTTGCATTTCCTTAATTATCAAAGATGTTGAACACTTCTTAAGATGTTTCTCGGCCATCTCTAACTCCTCCTCTGTGAAGTCTCTATTCAGATCTTTGCTCCATCTTTTGAATGATTCATTGTTTTCTTTTCTTGTTTTTTGAGTAGCTTTATACTCTGGAATTAATGCTTTGTCAGATGTATCTGCTGTGAAGGTTTCCTCCCACTCTGTGGGTCTTCTCCTCACTTCCTTTATTGTTCCTTTGATGTACAAAGCTTTTTGAGTTTAATGAGTCCCATTTGTCATTGTCGATCTTATTTCTTGTGCAGCTGTCTGTCTGATTTAGGAAGTCTTTTCCTACACCTATGTCTTGTAGTCTGCTGCCAAGCTTCTCTTCTATCACCTCCAGAGTTTGGGGTTCACGTTGAGGTCTTTGGTCCATCTGGAGTTGACCTTTGTACAAGGTGAGAGGTAGGGGTTTAATTTCATTCTTCTACAAGTGGTGATCCAGTTTTGCCAGCACCACTTGCTGAAGATGCTGTCTTTCTTCCATTGTGTCTTCTTCTACAGGTTAGGAGATGTTATAAGCCACAGTAAGACCCTGTCATATTTAACAGGGGGGAAATTGTAATTCATGGATTAACATATCCAAACATGTGTCTATGCTAAAGTAACCTACCATAACTATTAGTGCTGCTTAAATACCTATATATCTAATTGCTTGTTCTTCATTAGTAGGATCGAAAGGTTATTCCTGACAAACTGTCAGCCCATGAAAGAAACAGCCAGAATTACCAGAGTCCAAGTCAACAGCTCCAGAGAGAGTGGACTGTTTTACCTCTCATCCACCTGTGCCCCTTTTCTAAGCCTAGGGAACAACCTGCGGAAGAGGGGGCATGGTAAATGTAAGCTGCGATTGGGGTGAATGGTGAAACTACAGCAATGTAGTCTGGACACTCATTTGATCAACTTGATTGAACAAACAACCTGTCACCCCCCACTGGATGGTGGGGCTGTAGGTGTTTGGCACAACAGCCTGAGATAGGTTTTGCATGAAGGATGCTTGTACTCATGGATTATCACTTATAGCTAAAAATGGAAAAAAAAAACTGAGAGAAAGATGCAGGACAGTTATGGCAGAATGCATGATCTGGGATGGGGTGGGGGTGGGGGGGAAGGGAAAGGGAAATAAGCCTGAACTGAATTGGAAAAATGTATGAAATGCACAAAGCATCAATAAAAACTAATTAAAAAAAAAAGAATTAAAGACAGGCCAAACAACAACAACAACAACAACAACAACAAAAAAAAGTTCATATTGATAAAGGTAACAATCTGGCATATGTTATATTTTCTTTCTGTACAGGTATATAAATTGACTGTTGTAAAAATATATAGGGCAAACTCTAAGCCCAAGCTTAGTAGATTCTGGGCCTTCTTGATTGCAAAGTCCACTTTGCAATGGGAACTTCATGAGATATGTGCTTATTGTGGTGAGTGGCACTATACCTTTAAGTTCTGGCACAACATATGCCTTGTCTCAACACTCGTCTGATAATATGGTATTGAGCCTAACATAGGGACATGTGGTGAAAACCACAAAGAGAGATGATATATGAGTCTCATGAAAATAGTTAGAATGCAATACGATTGACCGTGGGTTGCATATAAGTAAGTAATGGACTTGGGAGTGGACAAGAGCATCTTCAGAGAGGATGTGATACTTTAATCATCTTAGAGGGTGAGCAGGGAGCCTATTGTGTGAGCAAAGTGGGAATACTCTACTAGAGAGACATCAGCAGAAGACAAGGTCACAGGTGAATTTCTGTGCATTACAGGGGTAAGTATAGTTAAATATGGGCGCCCTGTAAGAATAGTATTGATAGAAGTAGATAATGAGATTAGAATAACAATGAGGGCTCATATCATGCTTGGCTTATTTGCTGTGCCATTATATTAATTTTTTGGATTTTAACTATTGATATGTACATAAATTAACAACACAGATAATTTGAATCTTTTTATAATCTACAGTAAGAACTGACTAGTGTATAGATGCACACCCTTTAATTTTAGGCTTTTAAGATACAGAGAATTTTTTGGGGGGTCTGGATAGATGGCCTAGCGGTTGGGAGCATCGACTGCTCTTGCAGAGGACCCGGGTTCGATCCCCAGCACCCACGTGGCGGCTGAGAACCATCTTTAACTCCAGTTCTGGGGGAATATGACACCCTCTTCTGACCTCCATGGCATTGCACCACACGGGTGCACAAACCTGTATGCAGACAGTACATTCATACACATATGAAAATTAAAAAAAGATACAAAGATTTTTGATAAAAATACATAATCTAGACATCGATGTGATTTATTTATTTATTTATTTATTTATTTATTTATTTATTTATTTATTTATTGTTTTCTTGAGACGAGGTGTGCCTGTAGTCCCAGCTGTCCTGGAACTCACTCTGTAGACAGGCTGGCCTTGAACTCACAAAGATCCGCCTGCCTCTGCCTCCCGAGTGGTAGGATTAAAGGTGCGTGTTACCACGCCCATAGATGTGTTATATTTATAAGAAAAGCTAAGTATCTATCTTTTAGGTGTATATTTTTTGAAAGAAGAACATGATTTTGTGTCCTAAAAATATTCTAAAGGTAAGATTTTACTACAACTCTAAACAGAAAAGTAATCAATGTTTGGTTCAGATACCATTTGTCCTGTGGGTTTTCTTTCCTTCTGTCTATAATTGCTTTAGATTATAGAAATTATCTGCATCTTTTATTATCTTGGGCAGTGATGGTTCCTTTAGCTGATATTTTAAGTGTACATATTGTCTAAGTTGCCATTTCACTTGCGTTTTGCCCCACCCCCCCCTTTTTTATCAGCCTGCCAATTTCTTGATTTTTTTTGGAGGGGGGATTTAAAGCCTCCTAGGAGCCAATTTATATTTTTATGTGTCTAACACAGACAAACTACTAAAAATAAAATCTCCTGAGGTAAGTTGAGATCAACTGCTCAGCAATTTTACATTCCTAACTTTTCAAGTCCAGGAATCTCCAAGTTACCATGCAGTGTGTTGAAAAATATGAGATGTTTCTGTGGGCTTCATCTGTCTACTGAGAAACTTCTCCACAGCACAGGTATTCAGAATGAGGTTCCATACAAGGCAGAAGTTGAGACACTTTATCATTGTGGGGATATTTTTTGTATTCTGAACACTTTAGGGACGTCAGTGGGCTTCAGTAACTGCTGGCCTGAGGTTATCAACATGAGCGAGCCCTAAGCCGGGCACTTCTCATGAATTCAGGAAAAGCATTGGATTGTCCTTCTACCTAAAGCACATCCAGAATCTTCTAATTTGCTTCACAATAAAACATTTGTAAGGATGTAGGTCAGGACAAAGACGGGATTCTGCAGGTGGCCTTCCAAGAAGAGAGAACGTGAACATTATGAAAAGGAGAAAGTATAAGAAGTACTTAGAGGCATAGAAAACTAGGGGACAAGAAGGCTGGCGGAACGACAGGGGGATTATGGGGGATCTAGAAAGCCAGGTTTAGAGGTTAAGATTTAGTAATGGAGGCTAAATCACTTTGAACAGAGGCAGAACATGGGCAGAATCTATCAGCAGACTGGTTCCTGGACTGGAGGTCATCTGGGAAAGAGAAAAGTAGGACACAGTGAGGTTCTGAAAAGAGGCATTTGTGCCCCTCCCTTTGGCTGTCAGGCAACTGAAATAAAACTACACAGGGAATTGGAATTTCCTCAGTAGTCTCATCCAGGGAAAAGGAAATGGCTAAGCCTGGTACCAGCCAGAGGAGGATGCTGTCTCCCAGATTTTGTACAGTACTGGCAACTTGTTAGACCACCTTGAAGGAGAGACTCCAGCTGCGACAACTGCGGCCCAGTGATGAGGGGGACCACACCCTAACCAGGCCTGCTTAACTGTGCATACTGCTTGCCCTTTGTTTAAGCCCAAAAATTATGTCAGAAAGGGTAAGAAGGGGCTCAAGAGAGGGGGCTAGTAGGAGATAAGTGCTACTAAGGGGGAAATGGGGAAAATGTGGGTAGTTAAACTGGAAAGGGAGGAGGAAGGGTGAGACAGGGAGAGAGAGAACAGAGATAAATAATGCTTAGATAGTATAAAAATCCAAAGGGAAATGTACTACTGAAACACACACACACACACACACACACACACATGAATATATATGTATAGCTAAAGGCTATATAACAAAAAAAACACTGCTAGGCAGGAGAAGCCTCCCTCCAAGCTGTTGGTCAGTGTGGTCCAAGAGACTTCCAAAGTAACACAGGCCATTTCCATAGCCATTGACTTCCTCCCAGAACTTGAAGGTAGACCCTGTTGCTGAAGATAGGACATACTTTGGACACAGGACTTGGAGCAATGGAGCTGGAACTGACCAGGAAGCCTCATCCCTGAACACTAGCTCTCATAGTTCTGGAGAACACTATGTAAACTACTAAGGGAGGATACTCAATCAATGGGCCAATGCAGGTATAGAGCCTAATGACTACAACAGTGACCAGCACAATACATGATCTCTATTGGTACAGTGAGTGGCACTTTTTTCTTGGGGGTTATCTGTAGGGATTGTGAAATAGTGTTCCTATGACTTAAAAAATACGTTTGGTGGCCGAGTGTGGTGGTGCGCACCTTTAATCCTAGCACTCGGGAGGCAGAGGCAAGCGGATCTTTGTGAGTTCAAGGCCAGCCTGGTCTACAGAGTGAGCTCCAGGACAGCTGGGGCTGCAGGGAGACCCTGTCTTGAAAAGACCAAAAAAAAAAAAAATACATTTGGTAAATGAAGCTCTAACCTTGACAGCCTAGATGGCCTGTCTCATGAGAAACTTCGTACAAGAATGCTTGCTGAGGGGTTATGTCCCAGATGCCAGTACTCCCCTAGTTTCTCAAGAGACACTTTGTTTTCCCAAAGAGGCATGCTATGGTGATAATGCTATCCTGCTTAGGTTTCCCTGAATTACTGTATTCTGACTACTTTATTATTATTCATTGTTCTATGAATATTCATCTCTGACTCTAATGAGTATGGGTATATAAGCAGAGCCCTCTGTGTCTTTAGTGCTCATGTGTGGATGGAGAAACAGAAGTAAAGCAAAGACATAAAAACTGCAAAGTCCTGTCCCACCCAACCCCCAGGTTCCTTTTTTTCAGAGCCATGTGATCTTTTTAGGTCCTATGGCTGTCTTCTTGGTGGCTACAGTAATCAACGGATCAGTGAGAGGAAACCATGTGTGGTATCGTAAACATAGCCAAATACACATGGCTCCTAGAGAAAACCCCATGCCTGTCACATCTATAGACAAATGTAATTTATTACTGTGTGCTAAATAAGTGTCCTCATATTTATAAACAAATACATCTATCAGCACTCATGAAAGAAGCCACTTTTTGCAACAGATGGAGATTATTATAGAGTTCCACAACTGATCAAATGTAGAGAATAAGTGTCTAGGAAATACCCAGTGCTAAGTGACACATCTATAATCAACTCCTATACTAAGGCTCAGGGAACATAGCAGAACCGGAGGCAGAATGAATATTAATGCATTTCTCAACTCTTACTAGCGAAGTTTCCTCATGGAACAAATGGTAATCAACCCAGAAAGCTACATGGCCAAAATGTAGAGAATGAGAGACTTCAGAGTGTATGTGGATAGGACTCCTGTATTAAACCTCTGCTCCCCGGGGCTCAGGGAACATTGCAGAAGAGGAGGCAGGAAGACTGTAAGAGCCAGGGGTGGTGGATGACAAGAATAAAACAGTTTTCCAGGTGGCTGAGAACTTGCTTATGTGAATTTACAACAATGGTGACAGCATGCACAAGACCTATGCAAGCTCAAGCCAGACAAAAGCCAGCATAGAGGGGGGAAGTGGGCGAGAAGCCCCAACTTTAGCTAAGGAAGTATTGACAATTGATCACTGCTGGCTGAGGGGGAGTTGGTCTTTAAAGGAGTGACACTTGATAGGGTGACCAAGTTCTAGTAGGTGGACTCACACTGAGGGACATTTGGGCATAGAAACTTGACTCAATAGTCCTCAACTTGTATGACAGAATTTATAAAATCTGGCAGAGAGACTATGGGAGGGTGCAAACAGGGGAGGGATCCTAAATAAACATAATCAAGATGTATTGTATTAAATGCCCCAAAAATCAATAAAAAAGAACAAGAACTTCATATCAGGAACAAGTACTAGATCTCTATTTGTCCCTCTTCCCAGTGTGGTCACATTGCATAGATCTCCTTTCTTTGTTGTGTATTATCTCCTGAATGGGTGTATGGAGGATGGGTGTATAAACCTTGCTTGTTAGGGCTGCCAGGCTCTAACAGGCTTTGACTTTAAAAACTCTGAATGGTCATCTGCCTGCAATATTTGCTGTTCTTGGCAAGTTTAAGGAAATGACTAGAATCTTCAATAGTAAAAGCTGCCTGCTGACAGTTTTTGTTGAATATGATATCTCTGAAAATCTTGAAAGCACCTTAACTATTCTTATTTTGATGTTTCCATACTTTAAGAAAGATGATTATCTGCTTTAGATAAATGCTAAAGCAGTGATTGACACAGCTGAGCAGGAATCCATCCTAAAGTTTTTTTTTTTTAATTTTCATACAAACATCTACTGTATGTTCAGCTTATATTCACTGTACATTCCCCCAATACCACTTTACCCTCCATGTCTCAGCCCTTCCTGCTCTCCATAGTCTCCTTCGTTCCTCTAGACGGTTTCAGTTCTACTTTCATTTGACCCAAAGTTTTAAGGTGGTAAAGAAGACAGATACAAGATGAAGGCAGAGAAGGCAACCTTGTTTCCTGATTTTTGTTACCAAATGGCTCAAGTCACTTTGTTTAGAATGCCATAATGACATCTAACCCATGATATGCTAATTGAAAAAAATTTAATTTCCTTTTTTGGGGGAGCTTAAGTCCCTCAGCCATGTGCTTTTATATTTAACTACTTGATATTTCTCTTTAAACACAGTTTGCAATAGGTTATAGAACAATTTATATAACAAGCACATATGTAGTATTTTCTTGATGCCAGATAGTATCCTATGTTAAGAAAGCTTAATTTATTGGTGCTGTGATTAAAAGGTATGAATATGTATTTCAGCTGGCTTTGTAGCATGTTCTTAGATACAAAATACTCCAATTGTTAGAAATATTTTTATTTAAGAAGTTTGCAGAAAAGCATAATGCAGCACTAACCCCAACAATATTTGAAGACAATTTTATAGGGAATGAAGAGTATCATTTATCTATCAATTTGTCCATTGAATTTTTCTACCTATCCATCCATTCATCCGCCTGTCTGTTTATCCATAGATTAATAATTTAGAATACTTTTTACTTCAAAACACTTCTTAATGTTTTCTTTTCTTATAGTGTTTCAATACATGAAAGAAAAAAAAAGTGGCTTTCACAGAATGACAAGCTTGATGAGAAATTGCTTAGAAAAAGAATAATATTTGTACTGGAATCTATGGAGAGATAGTCACAACAGCAAAACCCTATGTTTGTCCTGTCCTTTTCCTACTCGCCCAGAAACAACACAGGATGAATCATAGCTTTTGTAAGAAAAAGTCAAGGCTGGCCTGGCGCTGCACCCCGTTAACACCAGCACTCGGGAGGCAAAAGCAGGCCGATCTCTAGGAGTTCAAGACCTGCCTGTTATACATAGTAAGTCCAGGCCAACCTGGACTCATGGTGAGATCCTATCTCAAACAAATTTTTCTTTCAAATACGAATATATGTAAAAAGATATTTTTTTTCTTCTGAATTCTAGGAAAAAAATGATGGTTGTCTTAGTTTCATTTCTTCTGCTGTATTAAGACACTCTAATAAAAGCAAGTTATGGGAAAAAGAGGTTATTTAAAGAAACAGTTTCAGGTTGCAGTCCCTTGTTATAGGGAAGTCAAAGTGGCAGGAACTAGAGGCAGCCAGTCATACAAAATGCACAGTGAGGAGAACAGTGCAGGGATGCTACTATTCAGCTAACTTTCTCCTTTTTTCACAGCCCAGTCCTGAGCCCGGAGAGCAGTGCTGCCCACAGCAGGAGGGCTTTCCTGCATCAATTACAGTAATGAAGATGATCCCTGACAAACCTTCTCAGAGGCCTTTTTCTAGGTGATTCAGAATTGTGTCTCATTGACAAAACTAGCCACCCCTCATCTCTTGTCAACCTGATACATCATCACTTTAGTACATAATCCTTCACCCCCTTGTCCAAACAGTCTTATGTTTATTTTATAATATGAAATATAGTCTAATTTTTAAATCCTCATAGTTTAAAAAAATTCCAACACTTTACAAGTCTAATGTTTTATAGTAGAAAAAACACGTGGTTGGTTACTAAAAGACCTTGCAGTGCTATGGTAATGAAGACAGACTGGGGCAAGGGGGCGGGGTAGTCTGGAGCCTTCCTCTCTGCCTTCGTGGTCACCCAGGACAGGAGCCTTTCCTGTGAACTTTGCCCAGGGCAGGCATTGTTTACCAGTATGTCACATGCCTGTAGTCTTTGTGATGTTATGTTGTCTGTACACCAGGATGTCACATTCCTGTAGCCTACGTGATCACATGTTATCTGTAAACCAGGTACTTTTGGGTTATATGCTCTTTGCTTGTATTTTCACAAGGGTATAAAAGACCCCAAAGACTCAGTCAAGGTGCTGACTCTTGTAAGGTCAGCCCACTAATGTGTTAGCCCACTAGCGTGAATAAACTTCCTTTCCTCACATGACTTTGGCTTTGGTCTCATGATTTTTCTGTAACATTTCTGGAGGTTCCTAGTGAGATCAAGCCACCACACTCTTCCTTGGTAATAGATGCTGCCACTCTTGGACCCCTCAAGCTCCTTGAACAGAGAAGTGTGCACCCTCAAAGAATTTCCTCTCTGGTCTTCTGGAAGAAGATCCCAGAGAGAGCTGCAGTGCTCCAGACTGGAGCCACTGACCAGGTGAAGCAAGATGGAGACCATAATGTGTGTCTAGACCAGGTAAGGTAAGGCTTTCCCAGGTTAGACCAACAGATAGAAGCCTGTGTGGGATGATCATTTGAAGGAGGCCACATACAAAGTCTTGATGTGATCCCAGGATGGCACTGGGCTCCAGTCAGGAAGGAAAAGGGACCACAATTAAATGCTGATGTGACTCCAAAGTGCCAGCCCCATCTAAGCAGAGCAGAAATGTAGCAGGAATAACTAGGGAACAACTGTCATAAATTTCAAATGGGTTCCTTCCAGTCCTAAGTGTCAGACCCGGACTGTGTCCTCCAGGTGATGCTGGACCACTTCAGGCCTTTTGTTTTGGGTTTGCTTTCAAGAGGTATCTCTTCTGTTTGCTTGCTTTGGAAGTATTCTGGTTTAGATGTTCAGTCTGGTTTGTGTTGCTTTAAGACCTCTGAAGGCCTGAAAACCAGTTTGGGAAAACTGAACTCCAGCTGGTTGTAGGTTTGATTTAATATGTTAACTCACCTTAAGAGCTGGGGATGAGTTGTGGGACTGGTCGTTCTTTCTAATCTTTCTACTTTGTCATAAGTCCTGTTTCCTGCAGTGGCACTCCACATGTAGGTGGATGTGGCTTGTTTGGGGTGGGGCACTTTCTTCCTGCAAGAACCTGCTAGCTTGAAGCAACTATTTTGCCTTTAACCCTCATGCTTAAGTCCCATCTCTTGCCTCCAGGGGTTGGGGGGAACAGCAGCCTGGGACTGCTGTTGGGCTCTGTTTGTTTCTGTAGTATGTCTTCTTGCATGCTGGGCAATGCTGTGATTTTGTTTGTTTCCTCCAGTCTTTCTGCTCCTTTATTCCTCATAGTAAGCAAAGCCCTGGGCCTGCACTGCTTCTGTCACCCAGCTGCCCCACTGAGTCAGCAGGCTGTCCCCTCTGACCCTGCATGCTGTGTGCTATGTTTTCTTCTGTCATAACTTTCCAGGTTCCTGCATCCTACTGTGGGAGGGTTGACTGGAGACAGGTGTGGGTGAATCCAACTCATGAAAACTATTTATACTCTACTTCATGCTTTTTGTATTGTCGGTCTTTAAATGGTCTTATTGCCATATTAAGACCAAATATTTCTTGTTATCCCAGTCTTTACCCTCTCCTTTAATGGAATTGTCTGTAATTAAAACTTTTAATCATTATCTTGTTTTGATCAGAATGTAACATTTGGTTATGGTTAGCTTTGAGTGTGAATGGGATGTATAATTCCATTTTCCATCACTTGTTGAATTTGAAACCCAGTTAGGAATATTTACTATACTAAAATGTGATGACATTTCAGGAAATGCTTTCTCCAAGTGAAAGCCTTTATGTTTAGCAGCAATGTATATGGCTTTGTTTGGTATAAACATTAAGAATCTCATGCATGAGTGTTTGTATACATAGTGTATATGTATGTGTATGAAGTACTGTTGGCTTTTAAGGATTCCTTTATATATACTTATAAAATATTAAGGACCTATCGGACCATTAATGAACACTTAGTGCAACTTTTATAATAATATATAAAGTGTAATCACTGAAATTAATTATTTTCAGTATGTTTACATTTAATTTACAAGGAAAATGTGCTTTACAGCTGGAGGATCTTGGTACTGTGTAAACCATGAAAAGTTTTTATGTAGACTATTATAAATTTAGAGTCATTTTTATTCTGATTAGAATTATCTTTATGGTGTCAAGTTTTTGTTTTTAAAACTTGTTTGTCTAACCATAACATTTATTTTATGAGTAGATTCATGCTTAATGCTAAGGGAGTAGTTATTAAAATTAATAATTTACTTGATAATTGCCTTATAAGTTGTCATGTAAGCTGAGATTGATAAATTATAATATGGTTCCTTAAGAGTATAGGTTAATTTTAAGTAATGATTACTTCTGCTCCAGGTGCAGTTTATCTGTACATTTAGATAGATTTTATATATAATTTGACCACTAGAGCCTCTTTAGAGTGAGCAAACAGGTGTGTTGAGGTCCATATCTTTGCCAAGACATCTATAAACATTTAAAGAGAATTGGTCATTTAAAACCCACTTCAAGGCTTACATGGTCATCTCAAAGTTTATACATTATAATAGTATATTTAAGATAACTGTTCATCTCTATATACACAGGAATAAATATTAATTACTTAGTAAATCTTCACAACTAATGATAAATCTGTTTATGAATGTTGTCTCATGATATAAAGGAAACTAAAGGGTTAAAAGTTTGGTAAAAGGATAAAGATTAATATATAAAATTAAGGTATCTGGATATTTCCAGAATAAAAGAAATAATAAAAACACTTAAGTATGTGTATTGAAAGTCTGAACAGGCTTATGGAGATACAGGGTTATTGTTAATTTTCAGCCCACTCTTGGCTTATACTGGACTCCTACTTAAAAATTTGGATTAAATGGGCACAGACAGATATTAAGTTCCCTATTGCTACTGAAAGATATTCTTTATGTTCCTCTCTATTATGCAAGTGTTACTTCTGCTATTTCCTTTGCCCATAACAAGATAATTTGACTCAAGATAAGCTAGGTTTTACCTCCTTGAACCAAAGATATACAGTCTACAAGGGGACAGTTTCAGTGAGTGTAGTCTGAATCCCCATCAGCTTATTTCCTATCTATAAGAATGTGATACAAATTGTGCCTTCTGAAAAACTGTAAATCAGGATATGGGGGTCTGGGAAGGAAAAGAGACTGCTTCTGTTTGTAGTAAACAGTCTTCACTTAAGATAGGCCTGAAATTGTTTTAAATCTCTTTCATTGGCTGTCCCTGCTTAACCCATGACGTTAAATCTCTTCAGTCAATGTTTATGCAAGCCTCTTGGGTTTTTGTTCAAGCTTTATCTAATATTACACAGTAATTAAAAGTCTTAGACTAGTGTAACTAACTTTCTTGGATGGTTAATAACCATATTTAATGGCCATAATTTGGTGCAAGGGACTTAAGGGACAATTTTGTTTCTTGTTTTCCAAAGGTCAACTAAGTCCCAGAGGACTATAAGGCACCCTCAAATGTCCTGTAACTGTGGTGACTCTCTTGTCTTCTTGTTCAGAGAGGTCATGGAGGCTCCAGACATACTTAAACCAGTGTCTATAAAGAGGGAATTCAACACAGAGGAAAGTCTCCTCATACTTTGAAGAGAAGCCTGGTCAAAAAAGACCTGACTGTCCTTGCCTAACATGGGACTGGTAAAAGGAAGGCCAAAAGGAGCCAGGGGCTCCCCTCAAAACCTGAGTGACCCCTGAGAACCAGAACTTTAACTGACCTTGGAAAAATAAAACATGGTTAATTTGGGCTAAATATATGGTCTTAAACACCAAAAAGGAAAGTGTAACCAAAGATTAAAGTAATCAGTATATTTCTTTTAAAGCCCAAGAAATTGTGCTTCCCAGACATTAGGATTAAAGTTCATATGAGACACTGTTTAGTGGGTATACAACTTCTGATCTCTTTGTTATTCTTTTTTAAAAAATTATTTATTTCTTTATTTTTTATTTTATGTGTATGAGTGTTTGCCTATATCTATGTAAGTACATCAATGTTGTGCAGTCTTTTATGGCAGACAGAAGAGGGAATTAGGTCCCCTGAAATTGGAATTACAGATAGTAGTTAGCTACCATGCGGGTGGTGGGAACTGAACCCAGGTCCTGTGCAAGAGCAGCCAGCTCTTAACTGCTGAGCCATCCTCTCTAGTCCCATTGAAAAATAATTTTCAGGCTGGAGAGATAGCCTAGCAGTTAAGAGCACTGACTGCTCTTGCAGAGGACCCGGGTTTGATCCCCAGCACCCACATGGCAGCTAAGAACTGTCTGTAACTCCAATTCCAGGAGAACTCCAGTTCCACGGGAATCCGAGACCCTCTTCTGACCTCCAAAGCATTGCATGACATGGATGCACAAACCCACATGCAGACAGTACATTCATAGACATACAAAAATAAATAAAATTAAAAAAAAAGATAATTTTTGATTATTTGTGTGCTTTTTAGGAAATGATCTCAGTATGTAGCTCTGGCTGGCCTGGAACTCTCTGTGTAGACCAGGTTGGCCTCAGACTCACAGAGATATTCCTGTTCCTTCCTCTGCAGCTGGGACTAAAGGTCTGCACTACCACACTTGGTTTCATGGTTTGTTATTATTTTTGGAATGTGTTTTGATAGTCTTGGATATTATTCTTTTTTTGGCTTAACCCCATGTGAGGGAGCTTACTTTGCTCTGCCATGGCAAACCTTGTAAGGATACTGTTGTAGCTAATTTTCTAGAGCTTTGTGTTATTGAACTACAGGTCTTCTCCATCCAGCCCAAATTCTCAAGATACCATCAACTGGGTCATTACATCCCCAACACCCATCCATCTATGTTAGAAGGAACTGGATTCTAAAACCCCATATTGGAAATTACAACTTCATAGTGAACAGTCTTCTTACTATTTAGGAGGTAGCTTTATGTTAATACATTAGGTGATACCTTCATAAAGCAAAGATCACTTCACAAAATCACATTTAGATAGTAGAGTGAATAGATTTTTTCATATAACCATTAAAAGGTATGGTGATTTTGCTTACGTTTTGTTGAGGTTTCAAATCCAAGGTTTTGGAGAGGTAGGTAAATAATGAAAGGGACTGGGATAACCCTGTCAGAGGAGGTAGTGGAGACTTTGTGACCTGAAGTGTCTTTGGTATAGCTAAATGGAGAGCCTCCGATGAGTGTATCATTAGTGCTACAGAGTAATATGATTGCTAAGGGACTAGATATCCCATTTAAAGGGAATGTGAAGGCTCAAAATTTCATGTGAAGCACCTTTGTTTTTAAATACTAGTAACTTTTTAAAAATAAACAACACAAAATATCATCCCCCAAACAAGCCTTTGCCAGTGATTTGTACCAGTTTGAGATAGAAAATAAAGGTTCCTGATCTTGTCCTTAGGTCTAGAGACCCTTTAGAGTGGGGCTTGTCTACTACCTTAAAGTTTTCAGTGATCATCACTATCTTTTTTCTTTTTTGTGAGACAGGGTCTACTTATAGCCCCATCTGGCCTGGAACTCATGCTGTAGACCAGGCTGGCCTTGAACTCACAGAGATCTGCCTGCCTCTGCCTCCTGAGGTGCTAGGATTAAAGGCATGCACCCAGCTTAAAGATGGTTCTTAGCCTCCATGTGGGTGCTAGGACTTGAACTGGGGTCCTCTAGAAGAGCAGTCAGTGCTCTTAACCATGATCCATCTCTCCAG
The DNA here is from genome assembly GCA_009823505.1 of Rhizomys pruinosus. NCBI lineage: Eukaryota > Metazoa > Chordata > Mammalia > Rodentia > Spalacidae > Rhizomys > Rhizomys pruinosus. The sequence continues at coordinate 3,568,499 of VZQC01014537.1, forward strand.
CCCATCACTATACTTCTGAAGTCTACTAACTTAAAGTTTTCAGTGATCATCACTATCTTTTTTTTTTTTTTTTTGAGACAGGGTCTCCTTATAGCCCAATCTGGCCTGGAACTCAGGCTGTAGACCAGGCTGGCCTTGAACTCACAGAGATCTGCCTGCCTCTGCCTCCTGATGTGCTAGGATTAAAGGCATGCACCCAGTTTAAAGATGGTTCTTAGCCTCCATGTGGGTGCTGGGACTTGAACCAGGGTCCTCTAGAAGAGCAGTCAATGCTCTTAACCACCAGCCATCTTGCGAGCCCATCACTATACTTCTGAACTAGTGTTAAAATTAAAAAGCTTGGGGCTGGAGGGATGGCCTAGCGGTTAAAAGCACTGACTGCTCAGCCAGGCGTGGTGGTGCACGCCTTTGATCCTAGCACTCGGGAGGCAGAGGCAGGTGGATCTTTGTGAGTTCAAGGCCAGCCTGGTCTATAGAGCAAGTTCCAGGACAGCTGGACCTACAGGGAGACCCAGTCTCAAAAAGACAATAAAAAAGGAGGGGGGGGCTGGAGAGATGGCCTAGCAGTTAAGAGCACCGACTGCTCTTGCAGAGGACCTGGGTTTGATCCCCAGCACCCACATGGCAGCTGAGAACCATCTTTGACTCCAGTTCCAGGGGAATCCAATGCCCTCTTCTGACCTCCACAGCATTGCACGACACGGGCGCACAGACCCACACACAGACAGTACATTCATACACATACAAGAATAAATTTAAAAAAATAATAAAATTAAAAAGCCTAGAAACCAGAATCAATAAATGTAGAAAAGCTTAAAATCGGAAAATGGTCAAAATGAAGCAAGCATAATTTTTAGAGGAAAACTTTTGACTGAAACATGTTCAAAATATCATCATTCATTGAAGATCTGGCAATGACCTGTAGGCCACCTGTTGGGAGTGGGTAATGGAATCGAACAGTGGTGATTTGTTACTTGTTGATTACACAAAGATCACACTTATTAACTTTAAATTGGACATGTCTGTATTTCAGTGTAATGCTCCTGATCACAGGAAATGGTCTAGATTATAATGAAGAGGCAAAAACTGGTCAGAATATGGATATTATCAAAGAGCAAAGAGTATCAAATATGTACTGAAGAAAGCATTAAAGAATGTGTTTATATATTTTGATTTTAAGATGATTTATTTTTATTTTTTAAGGTAATTTTTTTTTACTGAATTTTTGTCTATTTCATGTATAACATCTCAATCTTAACCGTCTTTATACCCCCTTCTCCACTGGCATCCTCCCACAGGTCCCCCCCCTCTGAAATTCATACATTCTGTCATTTGTGTTATGGCCTATTTTGCCAAATTTATCTCCCAGCCATTTCTCAGTGTAAGTTCATCCTCTGAGCTCTAATCAGCCTATCCAGAGTCCTTCACTTTAAGAAGACCAGTTCTCCCTCACACAACAGTAATAAGTTGCCAATAGTTCTTCAGCTAAGATTGGGTTCTCTGCCCATTTCTGCAGTTTCATACTTGGGTTTTGTCTGGGTGAGTGTGCATGGTTCTTGTTCATGCTGAAACCAATACTATAGCTTCATATGAGCAATGTCCCAGGAAGTTTGTAAGATTCTATTTCCGTATGGTCCTGCATCACCTCCCTGGCTTTTACAATTTTTCTACCCCTCTTCTGCAATGTTCACTGAATCCTGGGTGGGTGAAGCTGAATATAGGAAAACTGTTCATGGACCCGTGGATTCTGTAGACTCTTAATCTCCATGGTTTGGCCATTCATGACCCTTTCTAGTTCTTGGCCCCCTGTTACATGAGGGAGCCTCCTTAGAGGTAAAAGTTAATTAGTGTCCTCTTGGCCCCTTGTTCTATGTTGTATGTGCCTTAAGTGTAAAGGTTGCATTGTAGGTGTGGTGCTTAGGCTCAGGCAGTTCACAGATGATGTCTCTGTGTGACCATTAGTAGTCTTCATTTGACAATGTGTTCATTTTTTTTTTTTGAAATTTTTTTATTGATGTTTTGTGTATTTCATACATCATTTCTCAATTCAGTTCAGGCACATTCCCTTTTCCCTTCCCCCCACCCCACCCCATCCCCATCCCATCCCAGACCATGCAGTCTTCCACAACTGTCCTGCATCTTTCTCTCAGTCTCTTTCTCTCTATGCTTAGGAATTCACATTTTCCTCCATCAATTCCAGATTACTCCAAAATACGGAAACATAGTCTTTACCCATATACAGTAACTACAGAGTTGGAGAATAATTGGTGGGTGGATTCTAGAGCCCATTGAGAGATTCACATTATACCAACATAGTTGCCTTCAGATAGAGAAAAATATACCAATAATGTCATCCAGCTTGCCTTTCGTCTGGAAGATTTGATGTTGGCATCCACAAATGAGGGAAACCATTCTCCGTTTATCTTTCTGGGACTGTGTCACCTCACTCAGCATAATGGCTTCGAGCTCCATCCATTTACCTGCAAATTTCATAATGCCATCTTTCTTTACTGCTGAATAGTACTTCATTGTGTAGATGGACCACATTTTTGTCATCCTCATCTGTTGACAGGCATTTCGGTTGGTTCTAGCTCTTCGCTATTGTGAAGAGAGTTGCAATAAACATGGACGTGAATGTATCTTTGTGGTAGGATGAGTCTTTGGGGTATATACCCAGGAGTGGTATGACTGGGTCAAGTGGTAGGCTCATTCCAAGTCTTTTAAGAGTTCTCCACACTTTTCATAGTGGTTGTACAAGTTTGCATTCCCACCGGCAGTGGATGAGTGTTCCCTTTTCCCCACAACCTCTCCAACATCTGTTGTCTTTGGTTTTCTTGATCTTAGCTAGTCTTATTGGAGTTAGATGATATCTGAGAGTGGTTTTAATTTGCATTTCCTTAATTATTAATGATGTTGAACACTTTTTTAAAATTTTATTTATTTCTGTATGTGTATGAATGCAAGTCTGTGTACCCGTGTCGTGCAATGCCGCAGAGGTCAGAAGAGGGTGTTGGACTCCCTGGAACTGGAGTTCTCCTGGAATTGGAGTTTCAGACGGTTCTCGGCCGCCATGTGGGTGCTAGGGATCGAACCCGGGTCCTCTGCAAGAGTGGTCAGTGCTCTTAACCGCCAGGCCATCTCTCCAGCCCACTTTTTAAGATGTTTCTCAGACATCTTTACTTCCTTACTGGTGAAGTCTCTGTTCATTTCTTTACTCCATCTTTTGAGTAAGTCATTTGTCTTTTTACTTCTTTGTTTTTTGAGTAGTTTATATATTCTTGATGTCAATGCCCTGTCAGATGTGTCACTGGTAAAGATTTCCTCCCACTCTGTGGATTTTTTCTTCATCTCTTTGATTGTTTCTTTTGCTGTACAGAAGCTTTTGAGTTTTATGAGGTCCCATTTGTCAATTGTTGACCTTACTTCCTATGTAGCTGCTGTCTGATTTAGAAAGTCTTTTCCTACACTTATGTCTTGTAGGTTGTTGCCAACTTTTTCTTCTATCAGCTTTAGGGTTTTAGCCTTCACATTGAGATCTTTGATCCACTTGGAGTTGATTTTTGTACAGGATGAGAGGTAGGGGTTTAATTTTGTTCTTCTACAAATGGTGATCCAATTTTGCCAGCACCATTTGCTGAAGATGCTATCCTTCCTCCACTGAGGGTTTTTTGCCCCTTTGTCAAATATGAGGTGGCTGAATTTGTATGAGCTCAAGTTTGGATCTTCAATTTTGTTCCATTGGTCAACAGGTCTGTTTTTGTGCCAGTACCAGGCTGTCTTTATGACTATAGGCCTGTAATATAGTTTGAAGTCTAGTAGGGAAATCCCCCCTGTATTGCACTTTTCACTCAGGGTTGCCTTAGCTATTTGGGGTCTTTTGTTTTTCCATATGAATTTAAGGATTTTTTCCCCAAGTCTGTGAAGAAGCTCATAGGGATTTTGATTGGGATTGCATTGAATCTGTAAAACAATTTGTGTAAAATGGACATTTTTACTATGTTAATTTTTCCAATCCATGAGCATGGGAGGTCTTTCCATCTTTTGATGTCATTTTCGATCTCTTTCTTCAGGGGTTTAAAATTTTTGTTGTAGAGGTCTTTGGTATCTTTGGTTAGATTTGTTCCCAGGTATCTTATTATTTTTGAGGCTATTGTGAGTGGGAAGGTCTTCTTATATTCCTTCTCCACTTGTTTATTGTTGGTGTAAAGAAAGGGTACTGATTTTGGTAGGATAATTTTGTAGCCTGACACTTTACTAAAACTCTTAATCATTTCTAGAAGTTTTCTGGTAGAGTTTTTAGCCTCCCTTAGGTAAACTATCATATCATCTGCAAAAAGGGATAGCTTAACTTCTTCTTTTCTGATTAGTACTCCTTTAATTTCCTTCTCTTGTCCTATTGCCTTAGCTAGTGTTTCAAGCACTATGTTAAAGAGGAGTGGTGATAGGGGGTAGCCTTGCCAGGTTCCTGCCTTTAAGGGAAATGGTTCCAATTTTTCTCCATTTAGGATGATGTTGGCAGTGGGTTTGCTATATATGGCTTTGATCATGTTGAGGAATGTTCCTTCCAGTCCTATTCTCTCTAGGACTTTAAACATGAAGGGAGGCTGGATCTAGTCAAAGGCTTTTTCTGCATCAATTTAGATGGTTGTGTGGTTTTTGTCTTTCAGTCCATTTATGTGTTTTATGATATTTATTGATTTACTTATGTTGAACCATCCCTGCATCTCTGGTATGAATCCAACTTGATCAGGATGGATGATCTTTTTAATGTGGGTCTGTATGTGATTTGCAAGTATTTTGTTGAGAATTTTTGCATTTATGTTCATTAGTGAGATGCGTCTATAGCTTTCCTTTTTGCTTGCATCTTTGCCTGGTTTTGGTAGCAGAGTGATGCTGGCTTTATAGAAGGAGTTTGGGAGAATTCCCTTTGTTTGTATCCTTCTAAACAGTTTGAGTAGCAATGGTTGTAGGACCTCTTTAAATGTTTTATAGAATTCTGCCATGAAACCATCTGGACCGGGGCTTTTTTTAGTTGGAAGGCTTTTAATTACATCTTCCATTTCCTCAAATATTATGGTCTGTTTAAATTGTCAATCTCTTCTTGGTTGAGCTTTGTTGGTTCCCAGGATTTCAGATATTCATCCATTTCTCTTAGGTTTTCAAATTTAATGGAGTATAGATTTTTGAAGTATTCCCGTATGATTGACTGGATCTTTTCTTTGTCTGTTGTGATGTTTCCCCTTTCATCACAAATACTATTGATTTGGAGTTGCTCTATCTTTTTGTTTTTTTTTTTTTGGTTAACTGAGCTAGAGGTCTGTCTATTTTGTTTATTTTTTCAAAGAACCAGCTTTTGGATTCGTTGATTTTATGTATTGTTTTCTTTGTTTCTATTTCATTGATTTCTGCTCTGATTTTTTTTATTTCTTCCTGTCTGTTAGGTTTGGGATTCATTTGTTGTTGTCTCTCAAGTGTTTTTAGCTGCAGTGTTAGATTATTTACTTGTTTCCTTTCTGGTTTTTTTTCTTTTTTCTTTTTTTTTTTTTTTTGATGTGGGCACTTAGGGCTGTAAATCTCAAGACTGCTTTTCAAGTATCCCATAGGTTTTGTCATGTTGTATTGTCTTTTTCGTTCAGTTCCATGTATACTTTTATTTCATTCTTTATTTCTTCCCTGACCCATTCATTGTTCAGGATTGTGTTGTTTAGTCTCTATGTGTTCTTGTAGCTAGTCGGACTTATCCTGGTGTTCATATTGAGCTTTATTGCACTGTGGTCTGATAGAATGCATGGAATAATTTCTATCCTTTTGTATTTGTTGAGGTTCCTTTTGTGTCCCAGTATGTGGTCGATTTTAGAGAATGTTCTGTGAGGTGCTGAGTAGAAAATATATTCTCTGGTATTTGGGTGGAATATTCTGTAGATGTCTGTGTGGTCCATTTGGTGTATTGTATTGTTCAGTTCTGATGTCTCTCTGTTTATTTTCTTGTCCTGTTGATCTATCCAGGAGCTCAGTGGGGTGTTGAAGTCTCCCACTATTAGTGTGTTAGGATCAATCTGTGTCTTGAGATCATGCAGAGTTGTGTTTATAATGTTAGGAGCACTAGAGTTTGGTGCATAGACATTTAAGATTGTGAAGTCTTCATGGCTCATTGCTCCTTTGACAAGGATGTAATGGCCCTCTTTGTCTCTTCTGATTAATTTTACTTTGAGATCTATTTTGTCTGATATTAGAATAGCCACTCCTGCTTATTTCTTAGTACCATTTGCTTGGAATATTTTTTTCCATCCTTTTACTCTAAGGTGGTGTCTGTCCTTGAGGGTGAGATAGGTTTCCTGTAGACAGAAGGGTTCACTTTCCTAATCCATTTTCCTAGTCTATGCCTTTTGATTGGGGAGTTTAGACCATTAGTATTTAATGTTATTATTGAGAGATGTGTGTTGCTTCACTTTACCTTATTCTTTGTTTGCATTCTTGGTCTAGGTTTATACATACTCTATTATGATTTTGTTGCTTTCTCTCTTTAATTGCTTAGGGATAGTTGCTTCTTTCCTCTGTTCTTTGGATTGCTTTGAGGATTTTCTGAAATGTTGGTTTCTTAGACATGGATTCTTTCATCTTGTTTATGTTGTGAAAGATTTTTCTTTCTCCTTCGATTATAATTGACATTTTTGTTGGATATTGTAGTCTGGGTTGACATCTAAAGTCATTTAGCACAGGGAATACTTTGGTCCACATTCTTCTAGCTTTCATCGTTTGGGCTGAGAAATCAGCTGTGATTCTGATGGGTTTCCCCTTATATGTAACTTGTTATTTTTCTCTTGTGGCTTTCAGTATTTTGTCTTTGTTTTGAGCATCTAGTGTTTTAACAATGATATGGCATGGGGAGGTTCTTTTCTGGTCCTGTCTATTTGGTGTTCTACCTGCCCCTTGTATTTGTATGGGATTGTCTTTTTTCAGTTTGGGGAAATTTTCTTCTGTTATCCTGTTGAAGATCTGGTCAATAGTGTTGTCTTGGGACTCTTCTCCCTCCTTTATCCCTACGATGCAGAGGTTTGGTCTTTTCATAGTGTCCCACATTTTCTGGTTGTTCCACTCTTGTGTTTTGTTTTTAATTTTTCATAATCTTTACTTGAGCATTCTAGTTGCTCTGTATTATCCTGCAGGTCTGATATTCTTTTTTCTGCTTCTTCCATTCTGCTTCTGAGGCTTTTTCCCATCCTTCCCTGGTGGTTGTATGAATGTTCAATATCCTTTTTCATTTCATCCTGTGATTTCTTTAGATTTTCCATTTCCCTCTGGAGCCTTTCTTTCTCATCTTGTAGCTCCTTGGTTCATTGGTCATTTTCCTTTTTCATTTCGGCCTGGGATCTTTTCAGTGTTTTAATTTCCTTCTGGAGTTTGTGATTTTCTCCCTCTAGGTCCTTCTTGAGTTTTTCAATCTCTCCCCATAGTTGTTTCCCCCATTTGTCATTATCTCTCTCTAGGTCCTTCCTGAGTTTTTCATTCTCTTCCTTAAGTTCTCTGATTTCTTTTGATGTGTCTACAGTTGTTCTTCTAAGGTCGGTGTCTTGGCTTCTTTCCTCAGATATCTCATTTTAGGGATCTTCTGTAGGGTTGGTTGAGTTCAGTGTGGATTTATTATGAGCTTTTCCCCTGTTATTTTTATTTTGTGTCTTTGGCATGTGGATTTGCCTGTTTGTTTGTTTCTTTGAATTCTGGGACCCCAACTTTGGCTGCACAGATTATAATCACCAATGCTCCACCTGTTGGGTCCTCTGCAACAGAGCTCCACCAGGATGATGGGGGGGGGGCGTTGGGTTGGGTTGCTACTTTGGCCAGATCCCCGGTAGGCCCTCAAGGGTCCAGGCAGGTCTGCCTTGCCTCACTGGAAACTCACTGACTCCAGGCAGATGTCTGGAGTCCAAGCTGGGAGTTCCAGGGGCTGATGGCATGTCCTCCAAGGGCACCTTGACTCATGGGAACCTCACTGACTCTGGGCTGGTATCTGGAGTCCAAGTTGGGAGTTCTGGGGGAGGAAGGCATGGCCCACATGGTGCCTTGACTCAGCAGAACCTCACTGACTCTGGGCAGGTGTCTGGAGTCTGAGTTGTGGACGGCATGTCCCCAAGGGCTCCTTGAGTCTCCAGGAGACAATGTGTTCATTTTAACTTACACATTTTTCTTCATTTTTTTAAAAAATTGAGTCTCTAATATGCCAGAGTTTTTGCATTTTTTTTTCGAGACAGGGTCTCCCTGTAGCCCCAACTGTCCTGGAACTCACTCTGTAGACCAGGCTGGCTTTGAACTCACAAAGATCCGCCTGCCTCTGCCTCCTGAGTGCTAGGATTAAAGGCGTGTGCCACCACGCATTCTTAAGTGTTTATATATACTGATAGCTAAGAGAGCATATGCTCCTTTTTAAGTGTTTATATATCCTGATAGCTAAGAGAGTATATGCTCCTTATCTCTTTTAGTCCATGAAACACTGTTTCTAAGAATCGTTTGGAGCTGCTCCCAGGGCAGGGCACCCTGGAGGTTGAAGACACCAGTGTTCCCTATAGCCCTACCCAGCCTGTGGGCTAATTTGCAGCCTTGTGCCTCTTGATCCAGTGGGGCCTGGCACCCATGAATCTGCTTCCCTGCCCAGACTCTGTGCCACACACCCCACTTTCCCTGCTCAGGTGGTGTCACCAGTGATGGCTGAACCGTTGGAATATGAAGTGATTCAGAGAGTGCAGGGTGTTTCCTTTCGAAAGTACACATAAGGGGAAGCTAGGAAGATAGGAATGGTTGGCTGGGTAAGGCCCTGTGGGAGGTCAATTCCATAACGTGCTGGCAGGGTAAGTTTGGGAGTCTTAGTTCTCAGGTTGACTGGACAGACTTTCCTAATGGAAAAAACCATCTCCAAAGTGGAATACTTGTATTTTAGTATTCCATATGAATGTAAGAGAAGTAAAATTGTATTGCTCACATTTCAGAAAAAAACCCATATATTCTTACATTTATAGTAGTAGCAGAGTGAGATTAAAAAAATGGAAACTAAGGAGGCCAAGAAGCCACAATGGAGGAAAGACAGCATCTTCAGCAGTTGCTGTTGGCAAAACTGGATCACCACCTGTAGAAGAATGAAATTAAACCCCTACCTCTTGCCCTGTACAAAAGTCAATTCCAGATGGATCAAAGACCTCAACGTGAAACCCAAAACTCTGGAGGTGATAGAAGAAAAACTTTGAGCAGACTACAAGACATAGGTGTAAGAAAAGACTTCTTAAATCAGACAGCAGCTGCACAAGAAATAAGATCAACAATTGACAAATGAGACCTCATTAAACTCAAAAGCTTCTGTACATAAAAAAAAAAACAATAAAGGAAGTGAAGAGAAAACCCACAGAGTGGGAGGAAACCTTCACTGCAGATACATCTGACAAAGCATTAATTTCCAGAGTATTCAAACTACTCAAAAAACAAAGAAGAAAGAAAACACATGAAGGATACTTGTACTTACAACTTATTACTTATTATTAAAAAAATGAAATAAAAGAAAGTAAAATAAAAAAATGGGAACCTTCTTTTCTGGAAACTACAGAATTATATGTTACTAAAAGTGTCTAACACCAGAATAATTTTACTCAGCTATGTTTTTAGCAAGCATAAAATTAATATTCTGAGATAAAAATGTCATTACCCTTCATTAAAACACAACTTTATGTGGAAGTGAATAAATACTTTCTCCCCCCCACAACTGTTGTGATTGAAACGGGATGAAGAGGTCCCTGCGTACTTGATCTCTTATTTGTTTGTTTATTTATTTATTTATTTATTTATTTATTTATTTATTTATTTATGTCCCTTTTAAATCCTATGGGAATACAGTTTGAAAACTATTCTATCTCTGTAGCAAATGTCCACAATCTGTAGTTCAGGGCATGGAGACAGAACCCACAGCTCTCCTGTAGGTGCTGAAAGATTAGTGTGAGCCATTTGTTAGCTTGAACAGTTTGTTCCATGGGTGATGTGGTGATTTGAGTGAGAATGTCTCCCATAGGCCCCAAGCAGTTGAACACTTGGCCCTAGTTGAGGGTGCTGTTTGGGAAGATTTAAGAGGTGTGGCCTTACTGGAGGAAGCATGTCACTGGGTGAGAGTTCATAACCTTGCCCGATTTCAAATTTGTCTCTCTTCTTTCTGGAATTGGATATAAGAGCATTCAGTCAATTTTCTGCTTCATCTACCTCTGCCACCGTATCTCCCTGTCTTATGGAGTCATAGTTCTCTGAAAATGTAAGCCTAATAAACTGTTATATTAAAAAAAAAAAAGCCCAGAATCTTCTATAATTTAGTACTGCTTAAATGAAACTGATAACATTTAAGAAATCAGTATTCATGTTTTCTAGTAAAATATCAGAAGGCATTTAAAGTATTTGAGAAAGTAACATTATTATAAATAAGATATTGTATTTAAACACCCTTCTGAATGTTATCTTATTTAGTTTCCTGCAACCCTCTTAATGCTGCTACTACCTTTGAAGCTGTAAAAATAGGATATGTAGAATTTCAGTATGAGGTTTCAGAGTATTCAGGTTCTATTACAGACCTTACTTTTCTTCTGAAATTTTCAGTCAAAAGACAGTTGATGATCTTATATGCACTCATTAATGAGTTTCATTTATAGCTCTTTCTCAAAGATGAAATTATTAAGTTAAAAAGGTTCAAGTTACATAAATCACAAATTTTTAGATATTTGATGGCAGCTTGCAGTAGCCATAAAGTTGTGCTTATATTTCATCTAAAGTTTTGATTAACTTCTGTGATATGAGACGATTTTATAATATGAGAAGATTAAAAATTGAATTATCACTGCTGTAGCAGTTAGCTTTAACAAAATTACTTTGGGCATTAAAATTATTGGGGGCATTTTAATTTTATGTTATAAATCAAGTAAATTGAAATGAAATGTGAAGAAATAACCAAAAATGACTGAAATACTATAGTTGAGGATATATAGTTTCCTATAAGACTTCAGAACAGAATGTTTATCATATAAATAACAATACTTTCACTATTTTATTAGAGTTGGTATTTAGGAAGTAGGTGATAGATTGTTTCAGGGCAGAAGTTAACATGTGGCTCAAGGGGCTGGAGAGATGGCCTAGCGGTTAAGAGCGGCGACCGCTCTTACAGAGGACCCGGGTTCGATCCCCAGCACCCACATGGCGGCCAAGAACCGTCTGAAACTCCAATTCCAGGAGAACTCCAGCTCCAGGGGAATCCAAGACCCTCTACTGACCTCCGCGGGGTTGCACGACACGGGGTGCACAAACCTACATGCAGACAGTACATTGATACACATACAGAAATAAAAAAACAAAACAAAACAAAAACAACAACAACAACAAAAAAAACATGTGGCTCAAAAAGTTACTCCAGTTATGCTTGTATTTGTGTATTCTTCTAAAGGTATAACATTATTTATTATTGGCAACATCTGGTTTTTTCAGCAATGATTTGAAATATGTAGAGCATCTATTTGTATACTCCCTTCACACAGAACATGGACATAGAGCTAGGAGGTATATAACTGTCCTGGTAGGAATCAAGATAGCCTAAAAATGCACTTATATCCCTCCCTTTGGCTGTAAGCTATTCAAACAATGGATCCCAAGAAACTGGAATTTCCCCAGCCGTCTTATGTTGTGAGAAAGAAAAGTTTAGGCCTTTATGGTGGAGAGAGTGGAGTTGTCTCCCAAAAAGAGATTTCACACAGTTCTGACAACTTGATAGAGCATTCCAGGGAAGACTGGAGTTGAGGCAGTGAAGCAGGACTGAGCACTATGTAGCTACTCATGTATCTTGCCTTCTATTTAAACCTAAACCTCGTGCCAAGACCCAAAAGATGGACTTGGGTGTGGTCATTGGACCTTTTTATTCCTCTTTCTTCCTCTCCCCAATGTCTAATGTGACAAATTAAATCTCCACACCCCTCTCTATTTCATTATTACTTGTCTGCTTTAATTGGCCTGTTGAAGACAGGTAGCCAAGTCTAGGTTGTTAGGGCCAGCAGGGCCTGATGTTTGACCCTAACAACTCTGATAATGAATAACCAAGTCTTGAGACGATGCCTCTCATTTCAAGGTTGATTCTTTTCCAAGTGATTTGAAAAATCTTCACTAGTGCTGGAGAGATTGCTCACTTTTTCAGAAGATTTAGTTCAGTTTCCAGAACCCAGATAAGATGGTTCACAACCATCTGTACCTCAAGATGCAGGGGATCTTTGCCTTCTTCTAGCCCCTGCAGGCATTGCACACACATGACATGTACAAACACACACACACACACATGCATACACAAAAAATAAAAATAAAATCTTAAACCCCTAACCCAATATTAGTTGAAAAACAACTTAAATATATTTCCATGTAACAATGGATAGATGATAGATAGATAGATAGATTCTTCATATATATATGATGGACTACTGATAATCAAATTTTGAAAATGAGCTATTATGAAAAATAGTGTAAAATATTAAATAGATTAAAATGTATTAAATGAATAGAGTAAGTTACAGGAGAAAAAATGTTAGGTACGTATGTTTATATAATTCCATCCCCCATCCATTGGAAGTATATATTTTACACAAAAGTAAAAAAAAAAAATCTCATTAAGAGGCCTGACAAATACTCTCAAGACCATTAATAGCAAATTCTTTGCAATCAAGTGGGGCCGGGATAGTAGTATTAAAGAAAGTCTATTTCTACTATGCATATTTCTTTAGTTAAAACTGCTTGTAATAGAAATGTATGTTTACATTCTCTGCTTGGTAGGTTAAGATTTCAAAACTTAGGTTTGCTATTCTCTATTCATTATATGAAGAGGAACATCCAGTGTCAACTTCTGCCACTACTAATGATTGTTACTGTTTGGTAGTGTTGGGGTTAAAACCCATGATCTTGTCAGTGGTGAAGGAACAGAGACTGAGCCCCACCCTGCCACCCTCGGCAGCCTGTCAAGTTCTGGACTTTTAGGGACCTTGAACCAGGCCAAACCAGAATTTCTGGCTTTGACATTGAAAAGACTTTTAGGGCTAGCCAGTTTACAATGAAGGAGAGTCCCTACCTTTGTCCACCTAGCTGGTTTCTATCTGTCATTCTTGTCACATCATTTTGCAAATGAAAAGAAAAGAGGAAGTATCATGGAGTTTCCCTCCCTGGAACCTGAGCAACATGATGAGTTAGTCAAAAAAATATGAGTGTGAGTTTGGCAGGGCTTAGTTTGTATTGTATATCAAAGCCCAGCAAAGGAGTGGCTATTCCTTCCTGGTCAGACATGTTTCTTCATGAATTCATTTTAATTTTCTCTCTGTAATGTTTAGTTTGTTTTGGCACACCTGACCATTTATGATTTCAGTTTGATCACCTGGCTAACATTTTATTATCTGTGGTATTTTTATTAAAGACATATACATACCATTAAATGCCAGACAAATCCAGTATAAGGAAATATACCGTAAGAAGTGTCAAGGTAGAGATATTTTTTTAAAAAGATGATCACACTTCACCAGATGAAGAGAGACTTGGCAATCAAAAGCAATGAGTGATCCAGGATTTTCTTTTCTAATAAGAAACAATAATAGAAAGGTTACTCCTGAACAAACTGTCAGCCCATGAAAGGAAACAGCCAGAATTGACCAGAATCCAAGTCAACAGCTCCAGAGAGAGAGGACAGTTTTACTTCTCATCCACCTGTGCCCCTTTTCTAAGCCTAGGGAACAATCTGCGGAAGAGGGGGCGTGGTAGAATGTAAAGGCTGCGATTGGGGTGAACGGTGAAACTACAGCGATGTAGTCTGGACACTCATTTGATCAACTTGATTGAACAAACAACCTGTCA
>VZQC01014537.1:3583235-3622614 GCA_009823505.1 Rhizomys pruinosus
AAATAAATAAATAAATAAATAAATAAATAAATAATCAGTAACATTTCAGAAATCCATAAAATATTTAAAATACACTAGTACTGATGAAATCAGCAGTCTACACACACAAGCTCACAAGCTGCAGGTGCTGAGCTGACCTTTCCTCTCTTATGAGCCCCTAAACTTCCTTACCTCATCCACCTATACTGTCTCTTTTAGCCAGAACATTACATAAGCAGGACGATTCCAGTTGGTACAAGCCAGAGCTCCCTTTATAGCCAGTGGTTTCAGGGGCTTTTGTCACTTAGCAGCAGGGAAATGTGCATTCAGGAGACACTGTACCACGCTCTTAAGTTCTAGCACACACAGCATGGAGACTGGAGACTTCAGTTCTGGAGACCGCACTTGCAAGTAGGGGTGGTGTGGGGGGAAGGGAAGGGGATATATGCCTGAACTGAATTGGAAAATGATGTATGAAATACACAAAGCATCAATAAAAATAAATTAAAAAAAAAATAAAAATAGAAATAGAGGGGCTGGAGAGATAGCCTAGCGGTTAAGAGCACCGACTGCTCTTGCAAAGGACCTGGGTTCGATCCCCAGCACCCACATGGCGGCTGAGAACTGTCTGTAACTCCAATTCCAGGAGAACTCCGTTCCAGGGCAATCCAACACCCTCTTCTGACCTCCGCGGCATTGCACGACGCGGGTGCACAAACCTACATGCAGACAGTACACTCATACACATACAATAAATAAATAAATAAATAAATAAATAAATAAATAAAAAATAGAAATAGAGATTGCCTATTGACAAGTATTTCCAAGAGTAGAGTTGGGGAGAAAGAGCCCTAAAAGCCCTGGGCCATGTGCTGGGACCCTTTATATGGCATTTATATAAACATCTGCACCTCCCATTTGTAGTCCATAGGCTTTTCTTGTTTTCAGTCAGATGAAGCCTAGGTGGGAGATTTTTGAGACAGGGTCTCCCTTTAGTCCTAGCTGGCCTGGAGCTCGCTCTGTAGATCAGGCTGGCCTTGAACTCACAGAGATCTGCCTGCCTCTGCCTCCCAAGTGCTGGGACTAAAGGTATGAACTACCATGCCCAGGTTTTTTTATTTTTATTTTTATTAAGACCATGGTTTCTCTGCAGGATTGAAATGGAGGCACTGAAACTCAGTCTCAGTCTACACAGAGATGAGGAGGAAAGACCAGGTATTTTTCTGCAGTCCTTTTTTCCTTACAGTTTGAGGGTTTGAGATAGTAAGTATTGATGTTGCTGTTTGAGAGTTTGGGACAATGAGTGCTGACATATGTTTTCCCAGAACAGCACAGTTGTTGGGCGTTCTACTCTGCTTTCAATTGCTGTGTAAAAACACTGACCTGGCTGGACATGGTGGCACACACCTTTGATCCTAGCACTTGGGAGAGAAAGGAAGGTGGATCTCTGTGAGTTCAAGGCCAGCCTGGTCTACAGAGCGAGTTCCAGGACAGCTGGATCTACAGAGAGTCCCTGTCTCAAAAAGCCAAAAAACAACAATAGAAAAACCAAAAACAAACAAACAAACAAACAAACAAACAAAAAAACCCCACTGACCCAAACCAACCAGCTAACCAGCATCAACTGCCCCAGTAAAGCAAGGGTGATGATTCTTCATCTATGACTAACTAGGAACCACAGATTCTCAAATCAAACTATCACACCAACAGCCCTTGATAATCTTTACTTCTTTGAAGCTTTACAAGCCAGACCTCCATCGTCTATATCTCTTTCAGCAGAACTGTTCCAAGCTCCATAGCAATAGCTCACTAAACTCTTAAGCACTCAATGGCTTTTTTGGACCACGTTCCAAATGCTTCCACATTCTAACCCAAACCAACTGGGTCAGGCCTGTCACAGTGTGATGGTGCACACAGCCTAGGTAGCTCCATTTTGTTTTGGTGACTCCATGTTAGTGGTCCAACCCTGGCCTAGAAAAACAAGCCCAGGAAGAACCAGATGTTATCTTAACTTTTGTAATCAATCCCCTGGCCACAGATGTCTTGTGACCTTCTGTTAACTGCTTATCTTAACTTTCATAACTGCCTGTTTTGTGACCACTGGTTAGCTGCTTATCTTAGCTGCAGGAACTAAAGTTTTAGGGTTTATTTATTGTCTGTCTGGAATTTTTCGGAAAGTCCACCAGGAGATGGCTTTTGCTTTTTTTTTTTTTTTTAATTCTTTTTATTTATTATTTTTTTATGTGTATGAATGTACTCTCTGCATGTTGTTTGGTGCACCCGTGGTTGTGCAATGCCAACGGAGGGTCAGAAGAGGGCGTCGAAATCCCCTGGAACTGGAGTTAGGATGGTTCTTGCCCGTCTTCTAAGAACTGGGGGTGCTGGAGGAATTGAAGCCAGGTCCTTTGCAAGAGCAGTTGGCGCTCTTGATGCTGAGCCATCTCTCAGCCTGGATTTTTGCTTTATAAGTGAAACCTGCCCCTGAGTTGCGACTGCACTCTCTGCTC
This sequence comes from Rhizomys pruinosus, assembly GCA_009823505.1. Classification (NCBI taxonomy): domain Eukaryota; kingdom Metazoa; phylum Chordata; class Mammalia; order Rodentia; family Spalacidae; genus Rhizomys; species Rhizomys pruinosus. Next base: position 3,585,722 of record VZQC01014537.1, read on the forward strand.
CTAAACAGAGTGCAGTTGCTGGCCAGATTAAATAAAGCTAATTTGGCTGATATAGAATTTCAGGTCTGTGTGGTCTTTATCCCAGTGGTCTCAACACCATAACAACAGCAATAGACAACTCTCTGGTATAAATTTTTTTTCTTTTCTGTCACTTTCAATTGCTGTGTAAAAATACTGACCAAAGCAACTTGGAACAAAGGATTTATTTGGATTACATCTTCCAGGTTACAGTTCATCACTGAGGGAGACCAAGGGAGGACCTTGGGCAGAAGCCTGGAGCACAGATCTTGAGGTATGCTTCTTACTGGCTCGTTCCCATGGCCCAAGCTCTCCTGTTTCTTATACAGTACAGAAAAACCTGCCTGGGGCTGGCACCACCCACAGTGGGCTAGCCCTCCCACATCATTTAGTAATCAAGAAAATACCTGCCCCAGACATGGCCACAGGCCCTTCCAATGGAGGTAATTCCCCAAATGAGGGTCCTTCAATCCAGGTGTGTCCAGTTGACAACTAAAGCTATGTAGCAACCCTGGTTAGGGGTTGGGTTAAATACTTTCTGGGCTGGATTTCTCAATTTAGCTAGGGCTTCTCAAGCTGACATTTATCTTCTAAATCCCAACACTCGGGAGGCAGAGGCAGTAGATCTCTGTGACTGGGGCCAGTTTGGTCTACATATCAAGTTCCAGCTGAGGAGGAGAGGAGAGAGAGAGAGAGAGAGAGAGAGGAGAGGAGAGGAGAGGAGGAGAGAGAGAGAGAGAGAATATTAAAGGATAGGAATAAAGTCTATAGCATAAATCATGAAAACTAATAAAATACTTAAGTAGATGTCACATTCTAAGTCATTCTTTGTTGTTTTCATAATTCAACTGTAATTTTCTCATACTACTGTCTAGGGGTAAGTGGTCCTATTCATAAGGAGAGGATAACCAAGTATAAACTTTCTGTTTTCTTACTTGAGCAGCAATATAATCCTTTGTCCTTGCAACTGAGTAATTTCCTGACACCAAATATCAGTGCTAATTCGTCTTTTCAGGCATAATCTTCTACTTTGATCTGTATATTAAAAGCATTTTTTCAGATAATTTTCTTATATTCTAAGATTTGAACAAGACAGGCATGGTTGCACATGCCTTTAATTCTAGCACTCAGGAGGCAGAGCCAGGCAGATCTCTGTGAGTTCAAGGCCAGCCTGGTCAACAGAGTGAGCTCCAACAAGCTGGGACTAAAGGGAGACCCTGTCGCAAAGACCAAAAAAAAAAAAAAAAAGATTTGAACAGTTTTTATTTCCTATGTGTTTAGTTGTTTTCTTCAGGGAAGATGTATTTGTCAAGTCTCTTTGCTTATATTTCATGCCTGTTATCTCTATACTCATTTTAAATGCATTATTTTTACTATGTTTTCTATGACATACAGAATCCTATTGGTGTACAGAGGCAAGAAAGACCCCTTAAAGGGCCTAGGGGGAAGCCTAATGTTCCAGTTTTGCCAGGTTAATCATGTCATGATAGGCCCACCCCTAGAAAGGCAGGTTTACCTCAAGTCATGGTAGGCAGACCTAGTGTGTTAATGAGAAGTGAACACTTCCTGCAGGGAATCCCCTCCCCATGTGCAGTGCTTATGGACCGGGCCACAGACAAGTTCAGAAAAAGCGTAACCCCTCCTTTTCTTCTTTCCCTAACACTTTGGGCTGCCCTGACATTCTGTGTTCTTTACTTGTTCTCTACAGCTCCCTTCCCTACATATTGCTGCTAGTCCATCATGTGTCTGTTTTCTTTGAAGGGTATGGTGATGTTTATTTTCCTTCTGTCCCCCCCCCCCATTCTCCTCAGGGCAGCTCACTTGACCTGAGGGCTGTTCTTTTAAACTCTAATTGTCCTAAAGCTTCCATTTGAGTTCATTCTCAAATTCTTTTAATAATGAGACAAAGAACTATTAGAGGTGACTCCCTCTTCCCCTGAGTCCTGGGGGCAGGAGAGTAGGGCTTATAGCAACCTAGGCATCAACGTACAAAATAAAAAAAGCCACTTGAAAGAGAAAGAGTGGAAACTGTTTCCTCTCTGGTTGGTGCATCACCAGCAGAGCACCCATGAGAAAAGCTGCCTGCAAAGGTTAGAACTCCTACAGCACACAGCTTTTTTGAGCATCTGTCTTTCCTCAGCCCTCTTCACCCTCTTCAGTGAATTTTTCCTTTCTTAATAAACTACCTCTGTTTCTGTCCCTACCCATGAACCCCTGGTCCAAGCCATTGTTCTGGGACACAAGAATGTGGAGATCTCAGTGCCTGTCCTGCAGACCGACTCAGGCTTATTACGCTGGCACTATGTTCTTGACTGTGTTCTCATTTGTTGGTCTCTGTGTGTATCATGAGTGGGTTTAGTGACACATGTGGCTTTGTCTTTCTTCTTTTTTTTTCTCCTCTTTTCTCCGGGATTCTATTCTCAGGCTCCCTTTCACCTCTTTCTGTGTTCTTTGAACATTTGAACCTGCTCATCAGCCTTTATATCTTTCTGTTTTTATTTTATTTTTTGAGAAAGAGTTAAGAGCTATAATTACTTTGAAAGAATAGAAGCTCTTTATTCGTGTGGCTTTTATGTTCAGTGAGTAAATTTCCATGTAATTGCCGTTCCTTGTATATCTCTTTTCATCTTACTCTCCTCCGCCCATGTTTTTTGCACCTTTTACATTGCTTTCTTTTTAATTATTACTTATCCTTAAATATATCTTTTAACTCTTGAAAAATAACATGAAAGCGGGAAAAGAAATCCAGCCACTGCAAAGCTCTTACTGAAATCTGTCATTTTATTACTTTAACAAATCTGGGCCCATTAGTTTTCCAGTAAGATAATTTCATGTAGGGCAAAATCTTTAGAGGAAAGACTTGCTGATTAGAAGGTAAAAATAATAGAAACGATGTGATAGTGTACTTTACAACCTGACACTCTGTGGTAGGATTACTAGAAATAATTCTTTTCACAAGATCTGCCCAACTCCTTCTCCCATCCATCCATCCTCTGGATAGTGACATTTTATTTATTATTTATTTAATTTTTTTATGTTTGAGTGTTTTGCCTGCATGTCTGTAACTGAATCACATGCATGTCCACGGAGGCCAGAAGAGAGTGTCAGGTCCCTTGGAACTGAAGTTGTAGCCAGTTAGCCAGGTTGTGGGTGCTGGGAATCAAATCTGGGTCCTCTGGAAGAGCAGCCAGTGCTCTTAACCACTGAGCCATCTCTCCAACCCAGATACTGACATTTTAATCAGCACATAGGCTTAGTCTTAATAAACTGAGGTGCCTATACAGAGAAATTCTGTACCTGATGGAGAGAGCCTGTTACCAGGGCCTGGAGGGCCCAGTAGTCTCTTCTTCCAGCAAAACAGATAGGAGACAGATTGGTGGGGGATAGATTTATTCAAGTGTGGATCTGGGAAAATGGTTAGAGCATGATGTGCCTAACAGAAAAGCAGCCCCCCCATTTCCAAAAGGGAAATAATCTCAGGGGTTTCGTTTGGAGATAAATGAAACTTCCTATGCTTGAAGAAGTTCTTTGCTCTCCCACATGCTCAGTGAGGGATTTCCAGAGCAGAGTCTTGTGTTTCCTTTGGAATTCTCCTTCAGCTGACTTTTCTGTCTCTATTGACGCATTATGTTTGCAAGTCAGGAAGGCTGATGTGCAAAAGGGAGGAGGATATCTCATGGGATGTTTCTCCCTGGGACTTAGAGCACCATGTGGAAAAGATAGGCTGTCATAGAGAGTTAAAGGCAGGTGGTATCTAACCCAGGAAGGCTGCACACTAGAGGCTCAGTATGCAGCCACATTAAGGGAGGATCTTCTGGGCAGGCTAATTACATCATCTTCTTATGGAGATGCCTGCCATGTCTTTAGCAGGTCTTTGGGTGAATCAGGTTTCTTATGGTCTGGTTTCCTGGCCAGATGACTGATAGTTGGATGAACTCTTAAGGACAGTCACTATAGCATGTGATGTTTTAGTCTTTGGATGAGATCAGAATATCATGTCTCTACCCAGGGCCAGAGGTAGGTTTCACTCTTTTGACCAGGTGGAAGTATCTTCCTGTAATGGGTTAATGGAAACAAGAGGCAGGGTTCAAAGCTGACATGAGAGAGGCATGCATCCTCAGTGGCCTCCAAACCCAGCGATGCCCGTTGGGCAACCTAACAAGGCGTGATGGCCTCAATGACTTGTTATGAAAAAAAGAATGTGACCTAATGTACAATACTCGGGAGGAGGTGATACTTTGGAAGAGATAAACATAGTTGGAGTCCTAAATCTTAAGTCAACTATATAATCTTACTTGAATTTATGGGCAATACATTATATACTTATGAATATTTACTATCTAATATAATTAAAATTTGATATATTTGTTTTTATTTTATGTGTATGAATGTTTGCCTGAATGTATGTAAGTGCACCTATGTCATGCAATGCCCACAGAAGTCAGAAACTAGAGCTACAGGCAGTTGTTAGATACCATGTGGGTGCTGAGAGTGGAACCCGGGTCCTCTAGAAGAACAACCAGTGCTCTGAACTGCAGAGCCATCTCTCCAGCCCCCAATAACAAATTTTAAAAGTCTTTTCTCAGGAGATAAGCTTTAATTAAAAAATATTTTTACTTATATGTATGTGTGTGTCGGTGTGTGACTATGCATATGAGAACAGGTACCCATAGATGGCAGAATAGGGTGTGAGATAACCTAGACCTGGAGTTGTTGTACTTGAGAGTTGGGAACTAACCTAAGGACCTCTGTAAGAGCAGTGCATGCTCTTCATGGCTGATTCGTCTCTCCAGTACCTCCAATATAGATTTTGCTTAAAAATTTTAAACTTAGTTTTGTAACAGTAGCAGACTAAATGTGTAATTGTGCTTCCATTTACAGTTTTAAAAGTTTCCACTTGATGCTAATTATGCTTAAGGATTATAGTTCTTAACAATAATTACTTTGGGAAAAAAAATCTATAAGGCAGAATTACCTAAAGTAGACTGAATTTTTGTTTAAAATAAAAGCTTTAGCAATGTAAATGTTTCAGCCCCAAATTAAATTAAGCATTGGAGTAATTTTCAAACAGAATTCTTCAGGGCTCCATTAGTGTAATACTGAGTTTCTCAGTGAGTTCCCTAACCAGTCTCATTTTACTGTTACGCAGGAATGTTGAGGTGAAACTAACTATAAAGCTTTAAGATTAAACTGCTCTAGAGACTGAATACGAATGCAATTTACATACTTCAGATAGTTTTTCCTACAAAAGATAAAAAATTATCTGTGGAAAATAATTATTGCAAAATTAAAGGTATTTGGAAATACAAAAAACATATCAGGAAATCATCAAGTTATCTCAGAATGACCGGAAAGAACACAGAGAGGACAGGAGAGTGAAGTGGCTACTTTGTCATCTCTTTTCCTCTGGTTTCCTCTGTAGGGATTTCAGGGTTTCAGGGGGTAGAGAAAACAATAAGACTGCATGCCAGGGAGCTCTGTACTTACATGGGTGGACAGCCATTGGTGTCCAGGGACACGGGCAGAGGGAAGAGCTGCAAGACCTCTTGCCTTTCACAGGTGCTTCTGAGCAGTAAAGTGGCTCAGTTCAGAGTTTCCTTTATGTATGGAAGCTGGATAGAGACGATGCCAGGGCCCAGTGGCTCTGGGTCGTTGGCAGAAGCAAGTTTAAGTTCTCCCTAGAGGAAAGGCAGTCCTCATTGGTGCTGAAATATCATTTATACAGACAATTATGCAGACGAAATTTCTCTACAAAAATATACTTTGAAAATGAGATGTCGTACACACACATAAAAGAAATAGAAACAATGAACAATAGAAAATTTGCTGTAAAGATTCCTTTTGATAAGACCTACCAGAAAACGATTAAATATAATTATTTGAAACGTTTTAAAAGTAATGTGCTGTATGTTTCAAAATTTAGAACTTTGAATGTTTTCACTTTAAAGATCTGATGTTTGAGGATATAAACATAGTTACCATTAACTCAATCACTGTACAATATATGCATGTATTCAAACATCATACAATATTCATCAGTATGTAAACTTTTGTTTAATTTAGGGGCTGGAGAGATGGTCTAGTGGTTAAGAGCACCGACTGCCCTTGCAGAGGACCGGGTTCAATCCCTAGCACCCACATGGTGGTGGAGAACTGTCTTTAACTCCAGTTCCAGTGGAATATGACACCCTCTTCTGACCTCTGAGGCATTGCACGACATGGTGCACAAACCTACATGCAGACAGTACATTCATACACCTAAAAAAATAAAATAAAATAAATTAATTTAAATTAAAAACAGGGCCAACAAAGCCAAAAAGTTAAAATCATATTTAATGTCACTATCAGTATGTTTGAATGTGGTTTCTTCCCAAAAACTCATGTAGGAGCTTAATTCTTTTTTTTTTTTTTTAATTAATTTTTATTGATGCTTTGTGCATTTCATACATTTTTTCCAATTCAGTTCAGGCTTATTTCCCTTTCCCTCCCCCCCACCCCCACCCCATCCCAGATCATGCATTCTGCCATAACTGTCCTGCATCTTTCTCTCAGTTTTTTTTTTTCATTTTTAGCTATAAGTGATAATCCATGAGTACAAGCATCCTTCATGCAAAACCTATCTGCAGGCTGTTGTGCCCAAACACCTACAGCCCCACCATCCAGTGGGGGGTGACAGGTTGTTTGTTCAATCAAGTTGATCAAATGAGTGTCCAGACTACATTGCTGTAGTTTCACCATTCACCCCAATCGCAGCCCTTACATTCTACCACGCCCCCTCTTCCGCAGGTTGTTCCCTAGGCTTAGAAAAGGGGCACAGGTGGATGAGAGGTAAAACAGTCCACTCTCTCTGGAGCTGTTGACTTGGACTCTGGTCAATTCTGGCTGTTTCCTTTCATGGGCTGACAGTTTGTCCAGGAATAACCTTTCGATCCTACTAATGAAGAACAAGCAATTAGATATATAGGTATTTAAGCAGCACTAATAGTTATGGTAGGTTACTTTAGCATAGACACATGTTTGGATATGTTAATCCATGAATTACAATTTTCCCCCCTGTTAAATATGACAGGGTCTTACTGTGGCTTATAACATCTAACCTGTAGAGGATGTAAGCTTTAAAGCTATCTGTTAGTGGAAGCAGGAGGCAGGAACCATAATCTAACTATGATGCACAGAGATGGGGGCTTTGGGCACTGATTAAGTTTAGATACTACGGACATCTGGGTAGAGCCCCCCAGATTGAGGCTTGGTGGCTTTGTAAGAAGAGGGACGGAAACCAGCTGGTCACACATAACAGACACATTTGTGCCATGATTTGACTTAACCAGGGGAAGCTCTCACAGAGTGTATCACATTGTTGGGACTTAGAGACTCCAAAATGGTTAGCTAAGTAAGACTCTTTTCTTTATATTGCCATTATACTAGAAATTAACTTGTAAGATAAAATCATAAATACATTTCCTAATAGTAGAATAAAGATAAAGAAGGAATTATAACAGAAGGCATATGACATTTTAAGTAAACAGTAGTGGGACCAGATGGACAGGAAGTGAACTGTGAGGGGACCAAAGAAACTTCAGCTGGATCTTGGTCGTTGTGACCATTGTAAAAAAAATTCCTTTTATAAATAAACATCTTTGAAACTGCAGTCAGGATCTTCCCACTATATCCAAAACCAAAGCTGCAGGGGCTCTTTGCAATTAACAAAATGCACACTGTGAGGGGTGTCTGTCTTCAAAAGTCCCCAGCTTGTCATTAGCCTAAAAGTTTTAACATTCCTTGTGGAATTTTCAAGAGGTTCATAGCAGGATTTGGGAAAGAAACTGTCTAAATAAGGGGGGAAAAGTAGCTAATCCAAGATCTCTTGCTGTTATGTACCCTTGGGTCAGCCTAATCCTGAGGTCTTTTGAATGCACTATTGCTTTGTTAAATAATCCTTGCTTAAAATTCTTGTTGGCCTTGGATGAAGTCTTTGCTTTGAGAAGACAAGAACAAAGAAGAATCCCAGCCTTGTAGCAATAATAAAGTAATAATAAAAATTATAGTATATAACTTGAGCATTCCTTGTGGAACATATCATCAGAAAAGAAATAAAGTCAGGGGCTGGAGAGATGGCCTAGCGGTTAAGAGTGCCGACCGCTCTTGCAGAGGACCCAGGTTCGATCCCCAGCACCCAAATGGCGACTGAGAACCGTCTTTAACTCCAATTCCAGGAGAACTCCAGTTCCAGGGGAATCCGACATCTTTTTCTGACCTCCGCGGCATTGCACGACGCGGGTGCACAAACCTACATGTAGACAGTACATTCATACACGAAAAAAAATAAATAAAATTTAAAAAAGATTTATTAAAAAAAGAAATAAAGTCAATAACAGTGAAAGATAAAAATGCATGATAAATTAAACAAGGGAGTTGAAATAAATAAAAATAATAAAGATAAGTCAGATAAATGAAAATTAACTTATCTTAAAGAATATTAACAAATCTAAAAGTGGTGGGGAGAGAGGCAGAGAGTAAGACTGAGAGAAAGAGAACACATTGTTTTAAACATATAAAGTAGGTTTAACATTTAAGAATCCACTGATAGGGGATGAGGAGATGGTTAGTCAGGAAAGTGCTCGGTAGACTTGCATGAGGACCTGAGTTTGTATACCAAGCATCCATGTTCAAATAAGAAAAGCCAGGAATTACAGCCCATGGCTATAATCCCAGGGCTGGGGAGGTGGGCATGTTCCCCAGAGCTGGCTCATCAGCCACCCTAGATGACTCAGTGATCTTCAGATTTGGGGAGAGATCCTGTCTCAAAAGGTAAGGTAGAGACTGAGGAAATCCTCTGGGGTACGTGTACACACACACACACACAGAGAGAGAGAGAGAGAGAGAGAGAGAGAGATAGAGAGAGAGAGAGAGAGAGAGAGAGAGAGAGAGATAGAGAGAGAGGAGAGGAGAGAGAGAGAGCGCTAAGGCCCTCTATTTTGCCAGGTAAAGAATTACAAGACCAGGAGTTTGCAGTCCCAAGACGAAGCCAAGGATTCTTGCACTACAAACACATTCCACACAGCAAAGAGACAGAACCCCCTCATGGGGAGGAGGTCAGAGTTAGAAGCTCCCCCCCTCCCGAGTCTGGGCCTTGAATTCTATAGGGTAGGAAGTGGGACTGGGCTGGGCTTCCTATTCCCCTTTGGACTGGACAGGGCAGGATGCACGTTGTTGGTTGGGTAACTCATACGAAAGGACGAACCTGATTGGGCGGATCAAGGGCAAGAAATTTGACATTCCCACAAGAGGGGGCTGTTTGTGAAAAAAGCTCACCAAAAGTGCCAACTTTGGACAAGAATCTCGAAGTAGACTATTTTGGGTACAAAGGAGAGTAGCTGAAAAGCAGTTGAATCTATTCTAGGGCTTCCCCTGACTATCTGCCTAGTTCAGCGCAAACTCTCTCTTACTGTTCTTCATACACACCCTATAAGGTACTTTATATTGGTAAATTGTCATGTGCTTTTTAAAAAAAGTTTTATTTATTATTTTTATGTGTATGAGTTTACTGCCTGAATCCATGTAAGTGCACCCTTATTGTGTAGTGCCCTTGGAGGTCAGAAGAAGGCATTGGATTCCCTGGAACTGGAGTTATAGATGGTTGTTAGCCACTGTGTGGATGTGGGGAATTGAACCCCGGTCTTCTGCAAGAGCAGTCAGTGCTCTTAACCACTGAGCTGTCTCTCCAGGCCCTGTCATGTGCTTTTTAAACTCACTGAGAAACTAGCTTTGGAATTGGGTTTAGTCCCACTTACTTTAGACTCAAGCATGTTTTATGTCAAGTGTCCTTCAAAACTTCTCGTTCAGAGGCAGGCTGGCCCACTAACTACAACAGGAAGAAAGGAAAATAGCAAGTGGCTAACAGGCTTAAAAGCTTTAAAAACAGAAGACAAACCATTTCCAACTGAGGTTACTATTTATTGTTTATCCCCTGAGACAAATATGGCTACAGTGGAAAAGAGAAGCTGGAAGCTCATCTGTGGAGAGAATGCTCTTCTCTGCCAGGATGTTCAACAAGGGCCCCTCAGCCACTCCCACTGGTCTGTAAGTGTACGGGTTGATGAGTCTTCCTTTCTGCTGCTGTTTTTTTTTTTTTTTTTTTTTTTTTTTTTAACTTGGAAGTCTCACTTGATGTGACCCAGTGCTTCACTGGGACTCTCAGGCAGGAACCCCAGCTGTCTGCATAATGAAGCTTCCCCAGTTTGTTTCCAGGGGTGGCTGTCAGCTCCCATCAGATGATGTTACCATCTGCTTGTGCTGTCGACTGGGCTGCTCCAGCCATCTCTACTGCATGTTGTGAGTGCTGATATGGTGACATGTCTGTCTTTTACATTTATCTACTACTTGCTATTTACTGTTTTACTTTTCCCTGTTACATAATTTATAAATTTATATACTTTATATTAATTCATAACTAAATGTATGATCATTCTGTGTACAACAAACATACACACACACACACACTAATTAAATGTGGAAACAAAGAGAAGAGTTAGGGGCTGGAGAGATGGCCTGGCGGTTGGGAGTGCGACTGCTCTTGTGGAGGACCCGGGTTCGATCCCCAGCACCCACATGGCGGCTGAGAACCGTCTTTGACTCCAGTTCTGGGGGAGTCTGACATCCTCTTCTGACCTCTGCGGCATTGCATGACCCGGGTGCATGGACCTGCATGCAGATGGTACATTCATACACATATGAAAATAAGTAAAAATTAAAAAAAAAAGAACAAAAACAAAGAGAAGAGTTAGTATTAAAAAAAAATCCATACACTCCAATTGACATGCCAATGTGGATGGAGAAATGTCCCAGGATCCCACCTCTATTCTAGATGAAGAACTATAGGAAATCAATGGATACTGAGGGAAAGAGAATCCGTTTTCTCCAGGAACTAGCTCCTGGATAAACTACCTAATCCCAAGTGGGCAGCCCTAAGCACATCTACACACAAGCACCACTAAATGGACTTAATGAATTAGTAGGGAGGATATAGAAAGAGTTGATGGGGGCCTTGGAAGAACTGAAGCAAATATAATACTCATGTATGAAATTCTCAAAAACTTAAACATTTCTTAAAATAACCAATACATTCTATTTCCACAAGACAAATAGAGCTGAAGAAACCTAGCTATAAACCTAGATGAGCTCTCCACGAGAAGCAGAAAGCAATGCCTGGCAGTGTGGGGGTAGTCATATTCCACTGTTTGTGCTTGGCTAGCAGGGGCTGCTGAAGGGCTGCCCTCCCTTCTTGGACAAGAACACCCCAGCAATGAGCACTTGGCTGTGGTAGATGCAGTCAGGAGGTGGATACAACGTGGGGAGAGAGCCAGAGCAGCATAGGCTGTGGAGGCAGAAGACTGACCCAAGAGTCTGCAAATAAGATTCTCCATGGGTACCTTGGAATGGAATTATCTCCACCATCCTTTGATAGTTAATGCAGAGTTACCAAGCCATGTTACAGTTAAACTTCAATAAAGAACTCTGAGAACCACCAGTTCTTCAGATGTCTCATGGAATTGTCCCTTTGAGACAGTTCACTCATTCTTTTCCTCAAACAATATCTCCAGCATCAATTGAGGAAGCAGAAGCCAGGAGCCACCCTTCTCAGAGATTCTTGCCCTCTGACCCCTAGGTCTAGAATATCTCACGCATACAATTTCAGGCAGACTTCATTCTTGCAATGAGAATAACTGTCAGTGCTTTAGTATGTTAATTTAGTATACCCACATCGATTCAAATTGGGGTCCTGAGAGATTAAGTTCAGGTGCCCAGGTTGCAAAAGGAGCGCATGTCTCAGTGAGCTTGTGGACTTGTAACTTTCGGTTACAAGGTTAGATCGTCAGTCCAGATTATGTCCATATTGTAAAAGTCATTATATATGGTAACAACACAGACATGGAAGGGGCATGCTGCTGAACTGGTGCAGTCTTGCTCTCAGACAAGGCTGGGAAGATCACGTCACAAAGTAAACAGAACCAGGTAAGTCTTCCCCCTGAGTCTCATGTAGAAAGAATTATCCCTGCAACATGAGAGGCAAAGTTGTTACTTTCAGGAGGAGAGGTTTGAAATGAGGAATTTTTGCGAAAGTGGAGTCCCACCTAACATCCGTCCCAGGAGGAAGAAAACCATAACAACGTGGTTGAATTATTGAAAGCAGCAGCCTTTCCACGCACAAAAGACAGCAGAGAAGCGGGAAGAAACCATCATCGTCATACTAACTAAGAAGTACTAACAGAGGTCCTAATACCATCTATTTCATTTTACTTCTTACTCTTTAATTTTATTTTACTTTGATCCTATAGTAATAATTAGCTTGCATCTCTGCTGAATAGACATTTTGGTTATAATTTCTTTCTTTGAAAGTTCTCTGTGCCTATATGACTTCTCCTACCTCCGAGCTACAGACTTTCCCCTGTCATTCACACTTTGCTCCTTCTTTTCCCTTTTCTTGTTCCTTCCTGAGATGCTAAAAAAGATTTCAAAGTCTTAGTTTTTAAAAGATCAATGGCAGGTCAGGTGGTGGTGCATACTTGCAATTTTAACACTTGGTGCACAAGGGCAGGGGAATAGGAGCTCACGAGCATTCTCACCTCCGTGGTAAGTTGGTGGCCAGCATGGCCTGGGTGACATCTTATCTCAAAAAAATCAAAACTCCAAAACAAATCGAAAGGATCAGTGACTACATAGAGAACACAATGGGCACTGCATGACATGGACACACCTACACACATGCAGGCACAGTGCTCATATACACAAAAAGAAAGGAATAAAAACCCACCTGGAAATAAAGCTAAGGATGTGAAGAACTCTACCATAAGAACTTTAAAATGCTGAGGCTGGGCGTGGTGGTGCATGCCTTTAGTCCTAGCACTTGGGAGGCAGAGGCAGGCAGATCTTTGTGAGTTCAAGGCCAGCCTGGTCTACAGAGCTAGTTCCAGGACAGCTGGGGCTACAGGGAGACCCTGTCTCAAAAAGACCAAAAAAAAAAAAAAAAAAAAACTTTAAAATTCTGAAGAAAGAAACCAAAGACATTAGAAGATGGAAAGACCTCTCAAGCTCATGAATTCAAAGAATTTATATTGTAAAATTGGCTATTTTACCAAAATTGGTCTACAGATTCAATGCAATCCCTGTAAAAATTTCAAGTACACTCTTCACAGAACTACAAAATAATCTTATGATTCCCATGAAGGCACTCCATGCAGAAGAAGCAGTCCTACTCAGAAGGAACCATATTGAAGGTTATCACAGCATGTGTTCTCAGATTCTATAAAGCTATATAAAGCTAGGACAATAAGCACCCAGAACGACACTCTCATCAAGTCAAACTATGTAAAGCAATGGAATAGCACAGAAAACTAAAAAATAAATCTGTGAAGTAACAGCCGCCCAAATTTTTTGTATCAAAAATATATTTATTTTTAAGCCAATGTTTTATTGAAGCTCTGTGAATTTCATAAAAAATTAAATTACAAACCAAATCTAGACCCGTGCCCCCCTTCCTACCCCCCGCCTCTCCAAAGCTCATGCATTCCGCCAAACATGTTTTTCATCTTTTTCTCAATCTCTCTCAAAATTCTTGATGCAGAAGTTGACTGTTTTGAGCAGAAGTTCACCGTTTGAGTCAGTTCTTTGACTCAGACTTTTCTGTTGTTGTTGTTATTCCTTCCAATATCCATCACTTCAAATATGCACATATGCAATCCACATATATCATAGGTTTTAGCATCTTCAGCTTATGATTTTTTTCTTTATTAGGCTGAAAGATATCATGTTTGAAGGCTCCTCCTTGGCAAGCCCAAACCACCATCAGTTCTGCCCTTGTGCTCTACACTGGGGTTTTCCCCTCCCATGGTCACCAAATGAGGTCCAGTAAGCACAGCTTCCTGTCTTGATCTTCCTGTACTGGTCTCCATGATACAGCCCGGGCTAGTCCAATAATGGCAGTCTATACTCTGAAGAAGTGGAAACCCCAGTAGTAGCTCAATATATTATTATTATTATTATTATTATTGTTGTTGTTGTTGTTGTCTTTTGAGGCAGGGCCTCCCTATAGCTCCAGCTGTCCTGGAATTTGCTCTGTAGACCAGGCTGGCCTTGAACTCACAAAGATCTGCCTGCCTCTGCCTCCCAAGTGGTGGGATTAAAGGCGTGCACCACCATGCCCGGCAATATATATTATTTTAAAGATAGCAAGGTCCAAGGAAAACTGGACATCCGCCTGTGGGCGGGAACTAGAGTCATGGCTCCTCTCCCCAGAAAAGTCAGCTCAAAATGGATCAGAGGCCTTAATGGAAGATCTGAAATTTTGACAGCAATAGAGATATAACAAAATATTTTAAGATAGGGTCATACAAAAAGAATTCCAGTAATAGGAAATAACCCAAGAATTGACAGATGGGATTACATAGAATTAAAAATCTGTGCATGCTGGACAAGTGCTTTGTCCCTTCACCATATATATATTATTAATCTATATATATATATATATATATAATTGGTTTCTTATTTTCTCATTTGGGAGACAGATTATAGAATACATTTGAAAACATTTTATTTATTATTTTTATTTTAAGTATATGAGTGTTATGCCTGTATGTATGGAAGCACCCATGTCATGCATGGTCATACCCACTGAGGTCATAAGATGGTGTGGATCCTCATTCCCTGGAACTGGAGTTATGGATGGTTGTTAGCTCCCATGTGGTTTCTGGGATCCAAACCTGGGTCTTCTGCAAGAGCAGCCAGTGCTCTTAATCACTGAGCCATCTCTCTAGCCTGAGTAGAATACACTTTTTAAGGATGTTCTAAAATATAGAATTATTTATTAGTAATAAAATTATTATATTAAACAATAAAGAATAAAAGTCACAGAAGAAAATTTTGTTATCTCAATAAACATGGGCAGCAAAATAACAAGTTATAAAATTAAGTACCTTAATAATGTTTATTTAAAAAGTATTTTCACATTCATGATTGATACCTTTTGACTGTGACAGGTATTTCTTCAGGTGAGACTTTTCAATAGATACATGAGAATTAGTTCAAATGTATAAAATAGGAGTCAGTCTGGGCCATCTAAAACTTGCCTTGAGCTGGTTGAAGCAGAGACAAGTCAGTATGATTTGGGGGTATTGACTGGTTCTCCTACCTAGTAATCCCACATACCTGTCAGGCTTGAAAATCAGTAACAATGCAGATGCTCCAGAAGTTGTTACAGTTTCAAGAACATTAGTCATTAATACTTAAATCCAGACACAAATAATTTTGAGGTGTCTTGGGAGTCTTGGGTATAGGAGTAGTTTGAGAAAGGAAGCCCCTTAGGTGTGTGAAGACAAGGACAGTAAAAACGGAAAAACATGGAAGAAGGGAAGATAGAACGCTGCGTGGAGCACACCTTGGACTTCCTGTGTTTCCCAAGGCTGACCTCAATGGTAACCATTTTACTAATGGACAGATTTCTCAAGTAAAATGAGGGTAATAATCAGATGTGATGTAATTTGGATGTATTGATTAAAATTCTAGTTTTTTTGAATTCTAAGAACTGAGCAGGAATTTCCATGATCACTTTTCTGAGGCCTGGTTCACAGGACCACAGTAAGCTTCAGGAAGCAGCTTCTGCTGAAAGCCTATGTGCGTGTCACTGAGAAGCCTGCACTTGTAGTTAGTTACTACAGAAGAGCAGGTAGAGCTAGATAGGATTAATTAATTAGTCAATCAATCAATCAATCAATTATTTTCTGCTCTTTTTGGGACAGGGTTTCCCTGTAGCCCCAGCTGTCCTAGAATTCACTATGTAGACCAGGCTGGCCTTGAACTCACAGAGATCCACTTGCCTCTGCCTCCATGCCAGGCTCATATTCTTGTTTTGATATGCCCTCAAAAACCAGTATCTATTTAGATTTTGGTTGGAAGGAAGGACTTCTTCATCTATTCATCATAGATAATATAGCAAGCAAATAAATAATTCTACTTAAATCTAGCTTAGTGAGTTTTTCTTTTCGGGGGGGTCCGGGGGTTACTTATAGAAGTGTAGGCAAGGGATTTTAACAGGAACTGAGTAGCTACCTCAAAGTGTCTTTTGCTGCATCAGCAAAATGCCCACCACAGGATACATGATGATTTGCAAATGTGCCATTCCTGGAATTCCTTTCACAACTTCTATCAGCTCAGTCAACTGGAAGCTCTACTCTCCACAACAACTGTTCTTACTTTTAGAACCCTGAGGGAGGAACTTATGAATCTTTTTAAGCTTCAGGAACTTCCTAAACCTTGTAAGTTTTGCTTATTTTCTGAGTCTTACAAGCCTCTCTCTTCATTCTAGGAGGCAATGTTTCTATTCAGATGAGATGACTACGTAACAAATTTGGATGTCACAGACCAAGCCTCTACTTTCCATGTTTCATTTAAGCTTCTGGAAAATCAGGGAAGGGATTGATTTTCCCCAACATGACCTGGACTCAGTTTTTCCACACTCTGAAAAATGAATTTAGAGGAATACTTGTTTGATAGAAGGATTGAATCTTCTTGTATCTGGAATAGATTTGCACCCATGCTCTGTGAGAAAACAAGTAATGTGTCTTTTCTGTGTTCAACATAACAATTAGCAATAGATAGAAATAAATGGAGGAACTAAGTGGAAATACATTTCAATTTAAGATTCAGTTGAACTTAAATTTTAGTTTTGATGCTTGCTGAGGGAACCTTTAGTGTAAAACAGGGTTTCTCAACCATGGTTCTACTAAAATTCTTATTTAGATCTTTTGTGTCCATATTTATGTGTTTGTGTATGTGTATGTTTGTATGTGTAAACCCTTTCTGAATACTAAAATGTTTAGTAGCAGCCTCAGTCTCTGCTTACATTATATTATTATATATAGCACATATAGCACATATATTATTATAAAAATAATAATTTGTTGCAGGGTGTGATGGCACATGCCTTTAATCCCAGTACTTGGGAGGCAGAGGCAGGTGGATCTCTGTGAGTTTAAGGCCAGCCTGGTGTACATAGTGAATTCCAGGATAGCTGGGACTACAAGGAGACCCTGGCTCAAAAAGACAAAAAAATTTTTTTGTTCTAAGCAGGTCCTGACATGATCAGGAAGAGAGTATACTACTACATGGAAAATTTAAAGAAGTCTTGCTAGAAAATTAAAGTAATGAAGACATCATAATGAGAGAAACACAAAAATATAGATTTGAGATCATATTTGTTTTAAAATTTGTTTATGGTGCTGTAGAATTTTTAGAAGATGTGTACTGTGGTCTTGTATAGTGATATCATTTCATCTTACATTCTTCGATATTGTAGTTAAAGTTATTTTTTCTTATGTTAAACAGTCAACAATATTCAACCTAATTTCAGCATACTCGAGGCAGAGACAGGAAGGTGTCTGTGCAATTGAGGTTATTTAGTGAGTTCCAAGCCAGCTGATGCCACAAGGAAACCCTGCCTCAAGAAACCCCCAATCCATAAATAAATAAATAAATAAATACAAACATACATATTGATGATATAGTGAAAGGCTTGATATACGCTATTTTTTACATGGATACTATATCTTTAAAAAATTTTTTTATTTATTATTTTATGTGTATGAGTGTACTGTCTGCATATAGGTAGGTACACTGTGTCGTGCAATGTTGTGGAGATCAGAAAGATGGTTCTTAGCTGCCATATGGGTGCTGGGAATCAAACCCGGGTCCTCTGAAAGAGCAATTGGTGCTCTTAACTGCTGAGCCATCTCTCCAGCCCTGATACTCTGTCTTTTTATTTTTTTATTTTTATTTATTTTTTTAAAATTTATTTATTGATGTTTTATGTATTTCATACATCATTTTTCATTTCTGTTCAGGCGTATTCCCCTATCCCTTCCCCCACCCCACCCCATCCCATCCCAGATCATGCATTCTGCCATAACTGTCCTGCATCTTTCTCTCAGTCTTTTTTTTATGTTTAGGAATTCACATTTTCCTCTGTTAATTTCATATTACTCTAAAATATGGATATATACTCTCCACCCATATACGGTAATTATAGAGTCTGAAAATAATTGGTGGGTGGATTCTAGAGCCCATTGAGATATTCACATTATAATACTCTGTCTTTTTAAAGCCTACTAAAATGACATCTTTGGTTCTATTGTATTTCAATAGAAACTGTAATTCAAAACCTTAAAATGGTTTTAAAATATTTTAAAACAATATTCACTTAAGTAGTAAACATTTCATTAAACTATACAATTTAATGTTTTATATACATGGTTTTTTAAAATAAAGGTCTCCTAAAAAGTTTCTAAATATAAACAAAAATAACTAAAATTTATTTCATTTGTGTCATGAGAAACAAAATTAATAGAATTTATTTTAATTTTTTATTAATTGATTAATTAATTGTTTTGGTCTTTTTCGAGACAGGGTTTCCCTGTAGCCCAGCTGTCCTGGAACTCGCTCTGCAGACCAGGCTGGCCTTGAACTCACAAAGATCCGCCTGCCTCTGCCTCCTGAGTGAAAAAAATGTTTTATTATTTTTTAAATTTTATTTATTTTCATATGTGTATGAATGTACAGTCTGGATGTAGGTTTGTGCACCCGTGTCATGCAATGGTGCGAAGGTCAGAAGAGGGTGTCGGATTCCCCTGGAACTGGAGTTAAAGATGGTTTTCAGCTGCCATGTGGGTGCTGGGGATCGAACTCGGGTCCTCTGCAAGAGCAGTTGGCCCTCAACCACTAGGCCATCTCTCCAGCTCCGAAAAAATGTTTTTAATATAAAACTGTTTAGTGTAGGGTTTTAATTAAGGCTGGACTACATGTAAAATAATGGCTATCTATCTTTGCTAAAGAACTTTGTGTTGTTTTTCTTTTTCACGGAGGGGATTACACATGACATAATTCCCAAATGGCAGCATTCAAAATCTAGGGTTTTTTTTCAATGTTTTTATTTTTTCCAACTTAAACTAAAGGAGAAAGTGTCATACAAAACCAAGTTGTTTTCTAGTCAGCTGGCTGAAGGCTGTTTCAAAAATCTTGTTTTGCTATCTTTAAAAATAAGGATTGGATATTTTATATTAACTGTCATGTCTTTATTTTTTTTTAACATTTTTTATTGATGCTTTGTGCATTTCATTCATCATTTTCCAATTCAGTTCAGGCATATTTCCCTTTCCCTTCCCCCCACCCCCACCCCATCCCAGATCATGCATTCTGACATAACTGTCCTGCATCTTTCTCTCAGTTTTTTTTTTCATTTTTTAGCTATAAGTGATAATCCATGAGTACAAGCATCCTTCATGTAAAACCAATTTGCAGGCTGTTGTGCCCAAACCCCCACAGCCCCACCTTCCAGCGGGGGGTGAGGGGTTGTATGTTCAATCAAGTTGATCAAATGAGTGTCCAGACTACATTGCTGTAGTTTCACCATTCACCCCAATCGCAGCCCTTACATTCTACCATGCCCCCTCTTCCGCAGATTGTTCCCTAGGCTTAGAAAAGGGGCACAGGTGGATGAGAAGCAGAACAGTCCACTCTCTCTGGAGCTGTTGTCTTGGACTCTGGTCAATTCTGGCTGTTTCCTTTCATGGGCTGACAGTTTGTCCAGGAATTACCTTTCAATGCTACTAATGTTGGCCAGGGGATCCAAGGCCTCACAAAAGGTAAAGGCTCCTTGCCTCTAAACTGGGATACCTGCAAGAAGAGAGGCAATAAGGCCCTGCTGCCGAAGACCTGACGATAACATGGGAAAGATGTATTGAGACCACACATGCAAGTGTACAGATGGCCTCTGGAATGCCAGAGAGTGTTACCAAAGGCCACTAAACCAATAAAGCAAATACAGGTCTCCTTGAGTCAAGCAAGACTCCACCGTCAGCACCAGCTACACCTCACCTGCCTGGAAATACTGTGCAGCAGAGGCAGCCATATGCCTGTATATCCCAAATCTAATTGGCTATTGGCTCTTTCCTTGGAGGAATAACCCATGGCTGATGCCACAAGCTTACATCCTCTACAGGTTAGGAGATGTTATAAGCCACAGTAAGACCCTATCCTATTTAACAGGAAAAAATGTAATTCATGGATTAATATATCATCCAAACATATGTGTCTATACCAAAGTAACCTACCATAACTATTAGTGCTGTTTAAATACCTATATATCTAATTGCTTGTGCTTCATTAGTAGGATCGAACTGTCACGTCTTTAAAAGTATAGTTTGGGCTCTCTGTCTTTCTCTCTGTCCCTCTCTGTCTCTCTCTGTCCCTCGCTCTCTCTGTGTCCCTCTCTGTCTGCCTCTCTCTGCCTCTCTGCTCCCTCCATCCTGCCCCTGTCCCCTGCCATGCTGTTGTGTTCCACCATGTGTCTGCAGGTGGTTCACGCTGGTGGTCCCATATGGAAGAAAAGCATGTTCCCGGAGTGACCTACGCCTCATGTGCCTTTTATTGGGGTTCATGCTTTTTTATAACCTAACATTATGGTGCCTTGTGACTTGGATCTCTTTTTTGCCTGGGGGGTGGGGGGGTGGGCAGCCGTTCAGGCCGAGATAGCCCTCACCATCATTGGCCAAAGTTGTGGAGGAAACATCCTCTAAGTACTGGCCACTATTGATCTGGACCAAACCCACAGGGCAGAGCACCCAGAGCAGCCAAAATGGGAAACCGGATTCTAACCCTCCAGCCTGACTTCTGTTCCCCCAAGACTTCACCTCGGATCAGCTCTGAAGCAGATACAGAAGAGAGAGAACAGTGCCCCATTTCCTTATCATAAGCAAAAGGCTGGAATATTAGGTCCAGGCTTCCCAGAATCCCAAGGGGCACACAGGTGCCCACTTCCTCCAGAAGCTGTCAATCTTCTGATCCCTTCCCCTGTACCTGAGGCCCCGTCCCATGGGTATAAATGGGTGGACTCCAGCTGCTATAGCTCGCTCTCTCTTTCTCTCTGTCCCTCCCTGTCTCTTTCTGTCTCTCTCTGTCTCTCTGTCTGCCTCTCTCTACCTGTCTGCACCCCCTTCTGTCCTGCCCCTGTCCCCTGCCATGCTGTCTGGTTCCACCACGTGTCTACAGGCGGCTCACGCTGGCAGTCCCATATGGAAGTAAAGCATGTTCCTGGAGTGAAGAAAAAAAGTATGGTTTGGAAATTTAATAATTGTTAGTGCTATAAAAATAATTAATTCAACCAATCTGTCAAGTTCAAACTGGCTAATGAGAGTTATAAAACCTTAGGTCATAAAATCAACTTTTAGCCAGGCGTGGTGGCACACTCCTTTAATGCTAGCACTCAGCAGGCAGAGGCAGGCAGATCTTTGTGAATTCAAGGCCAGCCTGGTTTACAGAGTTGAGTTCCAGGACAGCTGGGGCTACAGGGGGACCCTGTATCAAAAAGACCAAAAAAAAATAATAAAATAAAATCAACTTGTATCCCTAATTATGTGTACTATGTGTTGTCTACATGTGCTTATGTTTTTACATAATTTATATGGTACCAATTTAGCTTATAAATAAGTGCTCTTATGAATTATAATTGTTAAATTCAGCCCATGTTATTTTCAATTCACAGCATAGAGTTTTAAGGAAAAAAACATCCCCCTCACTCAAACATTTAACTGGTTAAGCCTGACTGCTTGACTATCTGACTCCAGACTCTATCACTTGAAGAGATAGAATAATGGACACAGAGAACTGTGGGGCCACGCTAGTGTAACAAATAAAAGTGTTTAATGTTCCTAGATTTTTCTTTTATGGGATTAATATGCGATTTTGAATTTAAATTTAAAAAAATTCAAAAGACAAGAAATATTTAGGTGGTTCTGGTTAAGATAAAAAAGATAACACTCCTAGTCTTGCCAGAAGCCAAAAAAGATGAAATTATGAGGTTTGTCAGTAAATGGATGGAACTAGAGACTGTTATACTAAGTGAAGTAACACAAACTCAGAAAAGCAAGAGACATATGTTCTCCCTATGTGTGGATTGTAGCACTAATCTCTTATAGGTGAGTATATATCCTGATGTAACACCAGGAGCCAGGAAAATGGAAAGGAAACATGAAGGTAAAGGGAAAGAAGAGCTGGAAAGAGGGGGGTAGTGGAAAAATAGACATTATGGGAAGCTGGGGAAAGTGGGAGTGTTCGTCGGGAAGGGTGGGGGAGAGACATGCAGGGCTCCCTAGTGGTGGTGGAGGAGGGAGCTCAGGAAAGGGAGGAGGGTGAGGAAAATGAGGGCACTTGGTATGGGTGGGGGGAGAGGGGGGTTTGCTGGGGGAAGAGGGAGGAGAGTTGAATGGCACTTGGGACCTAGGGAAGCCAAAGGAAAATGTGTTTGCTAGGGAACCCCTCGAGAAATGCATGTACAGTGTCTGAACATCAGTGCATTCATACACCTGGGGCTGCATGTCAAAGAGCACAGTGCCAGACAGGAGAGACTTCCTTCGGAGTGATTGGTAGGAGTAGTCCAAGGGACTCCTCAGATAACACAGGCTATTCCTGGAGGTCTTGATTATCTCCCAGAACTGGAAGATATGACCCTACTGCTGAAGACAGGACATACTTCAGATGCAGGACTTGGAGCCATGGTGCGGAAACTGACCTGGAAGCCTGAAGTTTGGCTCTCATAGAGGATGCTATGCAAGCTGGTAAGGGAGATAATAAGTCAGTGGTCCAACCCAGCCCTAAAGCCAAATAACCATAATGACAGGCACAACAAACTACGTCTATTGGGGGCAATAGTGGCACTGTTATCTAGGCATTAATCAACAGCTATTTAATTGGACTTAAATCCCTGTCAGTGGGAGTGAACTCATGGGCAGCCAAATACACATGGCTGGAGAGGTCATAGATCCTAGAGAAAACACTATCTCTGTAATATTTCTAGAAAAACTGAAATTTTTTCTTACCATATAATTCATATGGATCATTATATTTACAGGTAAGTATACCATATACTACTTATCAAAGAAGCTTCTTTTTGCAACAGATTAAGGCAACTGTAGAGTTAACAAATGGTCACACACAGGGAATATATGCCTGAGAGATGCCCAGTCCTAGGTGATGCATCTACAGCAAAACTTCTATACCTAAGGCTCATGGAACAGAGCAGAACAGGATTGGAGAGAATTCTAATGCATCCTCAGCTCTCCCAGAGAAGCTTCCTTATATAAGAGAGTGTGATGCACACAGATGGCCACAACTGTCCACGTTTTAGAGAATAAATGATTGCAGAATGTGTGTCCCAGATAGGACTCCTATATTAAGCCTCGCCCAGTAGTTCAGGGCCAATTGCGGAAGAGGGGGTGGAAAGTTTGTAAGACCCAGGTTGGTCCATGAAGATAGGTAAACAGGCTCGTGTGGCACTGGAAGCTTGCACATGTGAACTTTCTGCAATGGGTTGTGTCCAGCACAAGACCCAGGCTGACTCAGTCAGAAAAGAGTCCAGAGTGGAGCAAGAGAAAGGGGTGACTGGCCAACCCTTGCCTGGGAACTCTTGGAGACTGATTCCTTGGGTGAGGGAGAGTAGACCTTACTTATAACCTGTAGATATGTTGACTAGACTCCAGTGGATTAATTTGTACTGAAGAACATCTGGGTAAAAAACTGGATAGGACTTAGCATGTATGGTGGATACATGTCCAGTGAGGGGGGTGACATGGATGAGGAAGTGTATCTAAATATGATATGAGATTTTATAAGAAATGTACAAAAATCTCAATAAAAGATTAAGAAAAGAAAACACAAACCAGCATAGAACTGGGGAAGTGGGCAGTGGATCCCAGTCCTAGCCAAGGAGCATTTCTTCTCTATACAAGTGCAACAAGGAAACCCAGGTCAGCCCCAATTCCACGATGTCGAGATGACCTGCACAGAACTCAGAGAGTTTCCACCAGTTTTTCCTCCCAAGCTCACAGTTTCCCTAGCCTCAACCTGTTCCCTTTGAATTTGCTATCAAAATTATGTAGCTATTCATTTAACGTGTACAAAAAACTCCATTAAATTTGAAAACCTAAAAGAAATGGACAAATTTCCAAATTCATGGGAACCACCAAAGCTAAATCAAGAACTGCTTAAACAGACCCATAACAAATAAGGAAACTGAAACAGTAATATAAAACTCCTGACTTAAAAAAGCCCAGGCCCAGATGGATGTACAGCATCACTCTACTAGACATAAAAAGATCTACAACCACTACTACTTAAATTATTCAAAAAGATATAAACAGAGGGAGAACTACCAAATGTCTTCTATGAAACTGGTATTCCTCTAATACCCAAACCAGGTAGAGATAACTAAAGAAGAAAATTATAGGCCATATCCTTAATGAACATAGATGCAAAAATTCTCCACAAAGTACAAACCATATACAAACACACATCCACCATGATCAAGTTGGCTTTATTCCAGAGATACAGGGATGGTTCAATATGCATAAGTCAATAAATGTAGCAAATCATATAAACGAACTTGACAAAAATCACAAGATCATCTTAATAGATGCAGAAAAGGCCTTAGACAAAATCCAACCTGCATTTATGTTGAAAGTAAAAGAGGGAATTAGACTGGAGGGAACATACCTCAACATTATTAAAGCTATATGCAACACACCCACAGCCAACATCATTCTAAGAGATCCCAAAACTCCACCAGGAAACTGGGAGGAATGATCAGTACTTTCATAAAGTGGCAGGTTACAAAATCAATTTACAAGAAGTAGTCTTTCTGTAAACCAATAACAAGCAACCAAATGGGTAATGAATATGTGGTCCATTTATACTATGAAGTTTTTATCAGTGATAAAGAAATATGTAGTCAGGGAGAGTCCAGCGGCCAAGGTGGCTGCGCCTTTGAGCAGGATACCCAGAAGCCACCTGGGCAAGTAGCTTGGGAGCTGGGGCCTTGAGGGCGGGACCCCGGGCGCTGGGCCAGAGGGTCCGGAGAGTCCGTCGGCCAGGGCGGCTGTGCCTTTGAGCAGGATACCCAGAAGCCACCTGGGCGAGTAGCTTGGGAGCTGGGGCCTTGAGGGTGGGACCCAGGTGCTGGGCCAGAGGGTCCAGAGAGTCCGGCGGCCAGGGTGGCTGTGCCTTTGAGCAGGTTGCCGGGGCGCGGGCTAGATCAGGCATAACCCCCCCCACCATCGGTGAGAATCCAAGTGGACTCCCTTTTGTTGGAGAACCTTCAGAACAAGAAGAGAAGAGTGCTTTGGCTTCCAATATCTAATATAGCAACAAAATTGAAAAGCAGACAAGTCCATACTCCATAAACAAGGAGGAGGAAGGGGAACAACAACAACAACAAAAAAGTTATCTGAAGGAGGAAAGCAAAACCGTCTGCTATTTGTGATCTAAACCACAAAAGGGAAGCCCACATGCCAGGGACACGACGAAGGGACAACATGGGAAAGACACAGGATAATCCTGCACCAAGCTCTACCAAACCTGTAGGAGACAGCTACAATGGGAACCCCTTGGAGGAGAACCAAGGAACAGATCTTAGAGGAATAATTGCAGACCTATGCAGAGAAATTAAAGAACATAAAGAGGAATTCAGAGAACTAAAGAGAGAGAATGAAAAACTCAAAAAGGACCTAGAGGGATACAATGACAAACATCAGAAAGAACTAAAGGAACAGATTGACAAACTCCGGAAAGAACTAGAGGGAGAAAAAAATAAAGAATATAGAGAACTAAAGAGAGAGAATGAAAAACTCAAAAAGGACCTAGAGGGATACAATGACAAACTTCAGAAAGAACTAAAGGAACAGACCAACAAACTCCAGAAAGAACTAGAGGGAGAAAAAAACAAACTCCGAAAGGAAGTAGAAACACTGAAAAAGGAAGCCAACCAACGAAGTAAGGAGCACCAAGAAGAGATTGAGAAGCACCAAGAAGAGATTGAGGAGCTCAAAAAGGAAATGGAAGTACTAAAAAAAACACAGGATGAAATGAAAAAGGAATTAGAACACACATTCAATCAAGAAGAAAGGAAAGGAAAAAGCCTCAGAAGTAGAATGGAGGAAGCAGAACAAAGAATATCAGATCTGGAAGATAACACAGAGCAATTAAAAAGCTCAAATAAAGACTATGAAAAATTTAAAAATACACAAACGTGGAACAACCAGGAAATATGGGACACTATGAAAAGGTCAAACGTCCGTATCATAGGAATAGAGGAAGGAGAAGAATCTCAAGAGAATAGTATTGATCAGATCTTCAACAGAATAATAGATGAAAACTTCCCCAAACTAAAAATAGACAAACCCATTCAAATACAAGAAGCACATAGGACCCCAAACAGACAAGATCAGAAAAGAAACACCCCACGCCATATTATAGTTAAAATGCTAGATGCCCAAAATAAAGACAAAATTCTGAGGGCTACAAAAGAAAAACAAGTCACATACAAAGGGAAACCCATCAGAATTACAACTGACTTCTCGCCTCAAACCATGAAAGCAAGAAGAACATGGAGCAAAGCATTCCCAGTGTTAAGGGACTACGGATGCCAACCCAGAATACTTTACCCAGCAAAAATGTCGACTATACTTGAAGGAGAGAGAAAAATCTTCCATGACATAAACAAGATGATGGAATACATGTCTGGAAAACCAACTCTTCATAAAATACTTGAAGCAATTCAAAGGGCAGAAGAGAGGAGCAACAATCCTCAAACACCTAGGAAAAGAAACTAACAAAANTAAGACATAACCATAGGAGAAAATCAGAGGCTAGAACTCCAAATGGATAATAAACTGAAAGGAAGAAAGTCACACATCCCTCTTTCATTATAAACTTAAATATTATGGTCTAAACTCCCCAATTCAAAGGCATAGACTGGGGAGAATGGATAGGAAACAAAACCCATATATATGCTGTCTACAATAAACACATCTCAATTTCAAGGATAGGCAACAAGCTTAGTTGATGAAGGGATCGAAGAAAGTATTCCAAGCAAAAATGGCACAAAAGAAAGCGGTGTGGCTATATTCTAATATCAGACAAAATAGACTTCAAAGCAAAAGGAACATCACAAGGAGACAAAGAGGGCCAATACATCTTTATTAAGCGAACAATTGAAAATGAAGATTTCACAATAATAAATATATAAGCCCCAAACACTGGCTGCACCAAAACTTTATAAAGGACAATTCTTCCGGATCTAAGGCACATTAACCCAGCCCACTAATTACTCGGGGACTTAGTACCCCATTAAGGTCCCCTAGCCAGGTCAAAGACAAAGGATAAACAGAGAGACATCTGAACTTTACATGACACAATACCACCAAATGGACCTCAAGGACATTCATCGAATATTTCACCCAACCCTACCAGGATACACTTTCTACTCCGCCCCTCTGGAACATTCTCCAATTAGACCAACTGGGACACAGGGAAAAAACCAACAAATACAAAAAGATTTGAAATAATTTCTGCCTCTATCGGACAACAGTGCAATAAAACTCCAATATCAACACCAGAATAAAACCCTACTATCTACGAGAACACTTGGAGACTAAACCACACTCTCTGAATAATGGTGGGTCAAGGAAGAAAGAACTAAAGAAAGAACTAAAAACATTCATGGAACTAAACAAAAAAAAAAAAAAAAAAAAAAAAAAAAAAAAAAAAAAAAAAAAAAAAACAGTCCTAAGAGGGAAGTTAAGTCTCTAAGTGCCTACATTAAAAAAAAACAGAACGAGCACACACGGATATGACCTAACACTCTCGCAGCTAAAAATACTGAGGCAACCACAACAAATGCACACTAACACCGGAGGCAGGACAAGACGAAAATAACAAAAATCTGGCAAGAGATCAACTGAAATAGAAACAAGAAAACCATTACAACAACTCCAAGAATCCAAATGTTGGTTCTTTGAGAGAAATAAACAAGATAGAACAGACCTCTAGCCCAGTTAACCAAAAGACAGAGGGAACAACTCCAAATCAATAGAATCTGTGGACGACGGGGAAATATCCACAACAGACAATGAAAAGATCACAACAGACAATGAAATGATCATCCGGGAATACTTCAAAAACCTATACTTACTAAGTTTGAAAACATAGACGAAATGGATGAAAATCTTAAATCATGGGAATCACAAAGCTAGACCAAGAAGAGATCCCCTTCCTTTTTTCCCTTTACCTACATGGTTTATTTCCATTTTCCTGCCTCCTGAAGTTATATGAGGATATATACTCACAGGTAAGGATTTGGTGCTAATGATCCACACATGAGAGAGAATTACATTGCTTGTTTTTTTTAAGTCTATGTTAATTCATTTAGTACAACAGTTTCTAATTCTGTCCATTTACCTGAAAATTTCATGACTGCATATTTCTTTTTTTTTTCCCCTTTGGCTTTCAAGACAGATCGGATCTCCCTGTAGCCCCAGCGCCTGGAATCACTTTGTAGACCATTGGCTGGCCTTGACCTCACAAAGATCTTGCCTGCCTCTGCCTCCCATAGTACTAGGATTAAAGGGTGCGCCACCCACACCGGCTGACTGCATATTTCTTTTTTTTAATAATTTTTATTGATGGTTTGTGCATTTATCGAATCATTTTCCAATTCGTCAGCATAGTTCCCTTTCCCTTCCCCCCACCCCCACCCCCATCCCAGGATCCATGTATTCTGACATAACTGCTCTGACTCTCCCTCTCCAGTTTTTTTTTTTTCATTTTTAGCTATAAGTGATAGATCCATGAGTAACGCATCCTTCGTGCAAAACCAATTCTCAGCATGTTGTGCCCAAACCCCCAGTCCCACCATCCAGCGGGGGGGTGAGGGTGGTTGTATGTCAATCATGATCAATGAGTGTCCAGACTACATTGCTGTAGTTTCACCATATATACAACATGCAACCCGATATCCCGAACAAGCCCTACTAGTGTCTATATCCATAAGCGAATAAGCAATATTTTAAACAAATATGTTGCTGTGTCTACCACGGCTCCTGCACATCAACTGCCTTATCTTAACCTCGCGCGACATGAATAGAATTTCCATAGAGCTTAGGAAAAAAGGAGGGCACAGTGTCGGGCAAGTCTTACTTAAGGGGTCGAGTGACTTTTATAAATATTCGTTATATGGACCAGTGAAGTTGGATGAGTGAGTTAGTCTTTACTAACTGTCTCTGCTTTTCTCCTGCGAGCTGTTGACATGGGATGTTCTGGTGCCACATTCTGGCTGGTTTCATTTTCATAGGAGGGCTGGACATGTGTTTCAGGTATACCCCTTTTGATCTACTATGCGAAGCCACAAGCAATATGATAGTTTATAGGGTATTTAAGCCAGCCTAAACTCTAGGTGGAGTGTGAGCAAGAAGTAGCGATTTTCTTGTTTTAGCAACCTAGCACATTATGTATATTTGGGAATGAGAGTGTGTTATGTTTCTACATTCCCAATGAAAGATCTACGTGCATTCTTGTGTTACCCGCTGCACTAGAAAAGACTTCATTACAAGTAAATGGCTGAATATGGACAGTGCGGTTCTTACTGGAGGACAGTTTCCCCTAGAAACCTTGTTTAATATTCATTCCTCCCACCTAAATGGAAGAATCATTGTAGATGATGTTTCTTCTCTCTCTCATTAACACATCAACATGATACAACTTGGCCTATATACACGCTTATAGAATAGAAAGCAGGAAATCAGTAGGCTTCTGCGCACTGCGAACGGAGCCATGGGGGTGTAGTTCCCTCCAAGGAGCTTGCAGAGAAGGGCCCTTTAATGGGTAGCCCATTAGATTTGGGAAATTCCAAAGTGGATACAGGCACTATCAGATGCTGCTCACGTCGTGGTTTGTGGACGACAGAACAGTTAGGGTGATTCCAGGCAAGGAAGTAGCTAGGAGGTCGTTGTAGGAATGTCGTATCCCTCCTTGGCAACAGCTGCTGGGAAAGACATTAAACATGGCCCAACTGAGATCCAAGTTCAAAAAACAAAATCTTACATCTAAGTGGTTGCTTATCAAAACTTTTACCATCGCAATTGCATACCACGTGGACCCAGAAATTGAGGATGGTGAGGTCTAGGAAAATCCCAAACATGACAAAAATCGATGAAGAGGCAAAAAAACTTAAAGTAATAACGTGGTGTATATTATTGGAAAATATTAGTGAATTTTAAAAGGAATATGATGAATGCACTAGGCACTTTCATAAAAAAAAAATTCATATGTTCTGGTTGTCTTTTCTGTTTCTGTGATTAAAAACACTTCTAAACCGGAGCTGCAATTTGGAAGGGAAAAGATTTGTTTCATCTCATCCTTTCCCTAACAATACACTACAACATTGATCAAAGTCAGGGCTGAAACAAGCTGGAGCAGAGGCAGGATCCCAAGGACAGAGGTACTTACCACCTTACTCCATAGCCTCCGCTCAGGCTGCTTTCTCATGCAGCCCAGGACCACCTTAATATACTTGAGGGATGATCCCTTCCCATAATGGGCTGGGGCCACGCACTCGGATTAGCATCCGATAAAATGCCGCCCACATTACATATGTTTCCCATGTTACACAATTCAACTGGATGGACTTCTCACATAGGTTAATTTTGGGCTGCCATTCCAAACTGTGGATTACAGGCTTGGCAAGCTAACTGGGCGAGCGTCACTGATTAGGGAACTAAGGGTAACATGAAAACTAAGATGTGAGATTACCAATAATAAGATTGAAACTCAATAAAGGAATAATCAACTAGAATATAAAAATATACTAAAATGGAAAGCCTAATGATGGCTTCAAAATATTCTTCACTTTGGAAATAGCTTAAACAAGCAAAAATACAATTACACCTGAAATATGTGAAACAGGTAACTATTCCCACAATATGGAAGGAAAACAAAAACTCGAGAGGGAATAATAAAAGGATGCAAAACGGTAAAAAAACTGAGCAAAGTGGGTAGCCAAATATTTAATTACATACAATAAGGACAGTGACAAGAACAGAGCTAAATGGAATAATTAGTTATAGATAAGAACTTACAAGCAAACCAAAACCCACAGAACCATGAGATACAAAGCAGCATCAAGGATATAAGTGATACAGGAATATTGGGGTATCTTTGAGAGCCAGAGGGAGAGACTTTCCGTGCTCTGTTATGCTATTAGCATGAGAAGGTTAGCGGTCGTTGGAAAACGGCCTACATGGTCCAATGTCAAATATGCCAGAAGGCTCTTGGGTTCTTGTCTTGCTAATTATCAGGAATGAAATTCTTGCGGACTGATAGAAGCGGTGTAGTTTTTTCGAAAGCAGTATTTATTGTTATCTATAGGGGAATTTGTTGTGGTGGGAATAGGAGGAAAGCAGACCTCGTTGTACAGCAGAAGAACTCTGGGACCTGGGAAAATACAAATAGTGGCCAGTTCTCATTTATCCGAGGTTCACTAAGGAAGTTTAGTGGAATGAGGAGTGCACAAGACATCAGGAGATGAGCCACTGCGGTCAATTCCATCTTCATTCATCCCTGTTTCAGTCGCCTTTGAGGTCTCCTGCTGGTTCTATAGGGTATAGCTGGACATGTCTCTTAGGATGCGTGCTGGACCATTTTATTAAGAAAGAAATAAAATAGACCCCTTCTGCATTCTCTCAGGCCTCTGGAATTGTGAATGTAACTCAGAGGAACTCTTTGGTACTTGATAGGAGTTCTGCATCTCTTATCTAGCCTTTATTGGTAGGAGAACAAGTGTTAACCAGCAGGATCCACAGAATTTTGCAATTCTCATTCAGGAGTTGGAACGGCCATTATTTTTTTAGGGTCTTGGTCCTAACTGTTCCTATTCATTTTTTTACGCTTCCTGCTTTTTAAAGCGCAAAATGGAGTCAAAAATGAAATAAACATGGAAATAACAATACACAGCAAAAACAGCTAGTATGCCTATTCACTATTTCAACATGAAAAGTCAAAGACAAGTACAAAATATTACTTAGAAAAAGACAGAGAAAAAGATAGGTGAATGCTCGCCCTGTTAAAGAAAATGAAAAGTGATGATAATACCTTTTTCAGAAAGCTGTTGCAAAGAAAAGCAGCAGAGTGAAATTCTTCAAGTGTGGTAAGAAAAAAAATCCATGTCAGAGTGTTTATATTTAGAAATAAAGTAATCCCTTTCCAAATGTAAGCTGATTAAGCCATTAAACTTTAGCTACAGTTAGTTTCATAAGTCTCTTGAGTTCGGATTACATTTAAGTAAAAAGTGATCCTTCATCCCAGAGGACTTTGTAGTTTTATAGATTTTAATTCTGGTGTTCAAAGAGCTATTTAGAAAACCATAGAAATACCCCGAGCCAAATCACAATAATTCCATTTTCAGATTTTATTTTTAAGAAGAAAATAAACAGTGGCTGCTGACTAAATGATTTCTTAGTGCCAAATTATGACTGTCTGTCCAGCATACAGTACTTTTGGACAAATACAACTGCAGCCCCGATGACTCCAAAGGAATGAGACCCTTTTAACTGGGAGGATAAACGGAGTACCAACAGCTTCCTACTCTGCACTTTTGGGTCCCATCTTAGAAAACTGTTTCAGGTTTATGTCCTCTTTAAGCAACACGCGATATTAGAAATGGATACAAATGGCAAACAAAACACAGTCAGTTGCTGGGGACGATTAATTAGTCTGGTGTCTTGTATTCAAAGTATTGATACATGGAGGACTGAGTAAGTGGTACACATTGGGTAAAGCATCCTGGGGACTTGCCTGGAATCGCCTTGCAAACTTGAGCTAAGAGTAAAACAAAAACGTTTATAACTTTGTGCCATTTCTCTGTTGCTAATCTCGAGAGGGATTTTCTCTTATATGATGTACATGGAACACTTTCTGGTTCCTCATCAAGAATAATCCGGTAGGGATCAAGCATAAGACAGTATAGTAAAAAGATCTCAATAATGAACAAAATAGTAGCATTATGGATGTTCTGACAGCCTACGGATCTCATTCTTTATATTTAATGTTCAAATTGCCTCAGGGAGAAAAATGATATGGCTGTCACAATCCACGCCAAATCTGATCAAATAAGAAATACCCCAAAGTAAATCTCTACTCATAAGCTGCCACACAGTGCCTGCAGCAGCACATTTTCTCTGCAAAGATGCGAAAAAAAAACCATGAACATATAAGGGTGGCGCATATTTCTTGAGAGAGGGTAAGGAGTTATCGTGAAGAAAAGTCGTAGTGGTGCCCAAGGACGCCAGCATTCGAAGCCTCTAACATTCTCATACGACATTCATCGGGAATGTCCAATGGTAGGACCCATTGCTGAATGTTATATTTCCGATATGCTAAATAATTTATCACAGCAAATCAAAAAAAAATACTGGAGAAAATAGAGGGGATGTGCATTTTTGATCATTTTGTTATGTATATATCCCCAATAGTTCTTGCGATAGCATCAATGAAGGCTACATTGTATTTAGTCGAACTACTGAGCATAAGTCGTAAACTAACAGATCTATGATAATCCTATAATGCTTATCACAGCTCATTAATGTACAAGTGAGTTGTCTCTAAGAAAATCAAATTCGAGATACGGGTGTCTAAGTAATTGCTGTTCGTTGTTATCCACAAAGAGTATAATGTTAACTGGTAGTAATTAATGCTCCCTCGAATATAAAGGATAAGTAGTATTCTAAGAGAAGGACAAAGAAAAATATGTTGCATTTTATTCTGTCATACAGAAAGATGGGTCCTATTCAACCTGGAGACAGTGTTAGATGAGCATCCTGCATCATGGCTTTCTAGGAGAAGGGAATTGCCTGTGAAGATCTGTTTTGGTTTCAGCTTTGCTAATAGTATTCTCTTACATGGGATTATTATCTTTTCATAGATATTTTTCTTTAATTATTAAAACAATTAATCCTTTTTTCAATAAATAACAAAACTAGAGATGATCCCAACAATATATTGTTCATCACAACTAATACGATGATCTGATTTCTAAAAAGAAATCCCATGCATTATACCAATATAAAATTTTAGAAGAAACATTGAGCATATTTTGGTACATCGACAAAACAGAACCATAATAAATGAGCCTATAAGTCCTATGACCATAAGAGATAAGCATTTCAATACCAGGGGTTGTAGCTAGGCTTTTTAGACTTTTTCTATTATCAAAATCTTTTGCAAAGGTCTAATAATCTTAGGGCATATCAAAGGGGATATAAATCAAAACATCTACCTACAGAAAAAGTCAGGCGAGTACAGCATATGGATTGTTCTACCAGTCCGCCGATGTTTGAGCTCAGGCCGGATTCCATACACAGGTCCCCACAAAAAGCGCTTAGAGTCGCCATCTTGCCAGCTTCAGTAAGTGTGAGAGAGAGAGAGAGAGAGAGAGAGAGAGAGAGAGAGAGAGAGAGAGAGAGAGAGAAGGAGACAAGTGTTACCAAGGGTGAAATGGGTAAAATGAAGAGTAAGTTTCTTGTCACTGAGAGGGACTTGGATAGTGTAGGAGTGGACACAGCTGTCAGAATGCAAATATGTCAAAGCAATTCTTAATTGAGAAGAATTGAAGACTGTGAAGAACTTGAATTTACTAGATGCTGAGGCTGAGAAGCACTCGAAGAAGAAAAACAAGTATAAGGAGGATATCAAAGTCCTTTCTGATAAGTGAAAGGAGACTGAGACAGACTAAATTTGCAAGTGTCAAGAGCCAAATTGGAAAAAAAAAACGATGATAATTAGAAGCGAATATGGGCATGCAATGGAAGAAAATATTAGTATGTATACGGTGCTGGATGAGACTTTCTCAGAGTTCAGCAATGTGCACATAACTGGCTATGACTGTTTTATTTATTTATATTTTACATGTATGGGTGTCTTGCCAGCATGTCTGTAAGTGTACCCACACATATAATGCCCATGGAGGCCAGAAGATGGCATTAGAGTCCATTGGAACTGGAATTATGGATGATTCTTAGCTGTGCAGTGGGTGCTGGAAACTAAACCTGGGTCCTCTGCAAGAGGACCAATGAGTCATCCCTCTAGCCCCGTTATTTTAAGTTTTTGCTTAGTGTAAATCACCTTAAACACATTTTTATTTACTTAACCACTGCCACCAGAACATTGACAAAATGCAAGTGCGGGCAGGGTTAGAGTTGGAGAAAACATAGAAAGGCAAGTCTGCCCCAGGGCAACAATGCGAAAATGTGACACCACCTACACTAATGTCATCATTAGGGTTTAGCTACACAATGTGCTTACTGTAAGAATACATAAGATTGCCCCTCAAATTGCCAATCGTAAAGTAAACAGGAAGGTTGAAGTTAGTTGGAAACACTACTAGGTATATATTACCAGAGTTTGGATCAGAGCCTAATCAGCCCTAAAAAAATAAAAAGCAAAATCGAAACCAAAACCAAAAATAATCAGGCTTGGCCACTAGTCCTTATAATCAATTAATAAAATCTAATGATGAAAAGTAATAAAGGGAGATTTATTCAATGCATCTATGTTAGGAAGAAGAATAAAGAATTCCAAAGATCTCTCCCCCAGTCCATATTAGGGGTCTTGGCATGAGATTTTGTTTTAAGTAGAAGGCAAGAGATGTGCATAGCTGAGTGCTATGGAATTTGGCTTTTGCCCTGCTGGTTTCTGACCTCTCTTTGGTTCTGTATTTCCATATTATGTCACCATCCCTCCCTTTGGGGATGGAAATGTGTTCTGTATTATTGTATGTTTGACATATTTTAGATTTTTACAAAGGATTGCATTCAAGAAATTGCCTTAAGTATTTTAGAAAACACTTTGGATGCTGGACTTTTGATTAGTGTGGTGATTGTAAAGGTCGATGGGGACATTTGAAGTTGGACTAAATGCATTTTGCATTATGATATGACCATGAGCCCATGGGGTGGGCAGCGGGTGGAATGAGAAGTAGTTCCCACAGGCTCAAGTATTTGAAAACTTGGTCTTGGTTGTGCTGCTGTGGAGGGTCATGGAACCGTTAGGAGCTGTGGCCTTGCTGGAGGACGCAGGTCACCGAGGGTAAGCTTTGAGAGTTCATAGCCTTGTCCCATTCCCAGTTCCTCATTCTGCTTCTTGCGAGTAGTTGAATATGTGAGCAAGATGCAAGCTCCTAGGTGTCTAGTTTGCTTTCACTTGCCTCAACAAGACACTCTGACTTGGGGAGTGATTATTCATCTTATATCTCCTGGATCACACTTCATCACTGAGGGAGTCCAAGGTAGGAACTCATGGGCAGGAACCTAGAGACAGGAGGAGAAGCACAGGCCATGGGAGATCGCTGCTTACTGACTTGCTCCCCTGGCCCATGCTCAGCGTGCTTTCTTATGCAGTACAGAACAACCTGCCCAGGCTGGGCCCTCCAACATCACTAAAAAACAACAACAACAAAAATACAGATATGGCCACAAGCCAGTCCAATGGAAGCATTCCATAGTTGAGACAGGTATGTCAAGTTGACACTAAAACTATCCAGCACAAATGACCCCTTGTCAACTTGACACACAAAACATATCACTGTTAAACCACCTTTCCATTTTTGTCCCCAAGATATGATGTTAATGTTAAGATCACAACATAGGACAATACAGCCTTAAAAATCCCACAGTCCTTAATAAATCCAAAACACATAAAAGTTCATAGTTTCTTTTTTTTTTGTCCGTCTTATTTTTTTTTTAAATTAGTTTTTATTGATGCTTTGTGCATTTCATACATTTTTCCAATTCAGTTCAGGCTTATTTCCCTTTCCCTCCCCCCCACCCCCACCCCATCCCAGATCATGCATTCTGCCATAACTGTCCTGCATCTTTCTCTGTTTTTTTTTTTTTTCATTTTTAGCTATAAGTGATAATCCATGAGTACAAGCATCCTTCATGCAAAATCTATCT